>CAUYPK010022430.1:0-11519 GCA_963574355.1 Loris lydekkerianus
CCACAAGACTATGGGGAAAGGACCAAGGAAGGGGAAGGGAGGGGGGAGGTTTAGAGGGAGGGAAGGTAATGGGTCAGGCCATATCTATGGTGCATATTTTTATCTATAAAAAAAATTTGAAAAAAAAAAAACCAAAGGAAAAAAAACAAAAAAAAAAAAACAAAGAACCTCCAAATGAAAGCTAAAAAGTTAATCTTAAGTAAATTATATCTGTGGCCTATTGCTGTATTTATGTTGCATAGGAAAAAACAAAAGCCAAAATTAATTATTAATGCTGTTTTTTAAAAAGACCATTAATCAATTCAAAATTATAGCAAGACAACAAAAATTTGTAAAGTTTTAAAATAGAAAGAAAAAATACATATTATGAGCTTTCTAGGGAGTATTTTTAGTTATAGATATTTTAAATTTCATCTTCATACTAACAAATCTAGATACAATGGATACTTTTGTGGTTTAAATTATCAGGATTGCATCAAACTTAATTAGATAACCAGAATAAGCTAACCACCATTCGTTAATTGACCCTTTGTTCATTAACAGCAATAGTAATCTAGCCCATCCCCATCCCAGAGACTACAGGCTCATACGGTGGTATCAGCAAGTTCATTAGCCTTCTAGGATGAAATCATCCCACATGTTGCAAACTGCCCTGGAGAATGGAGAATGACAGGACGCCACACGTAATGAAGCTGACATAATGCTGAGGCTAAAATCAGATAAGGGCAGGGGATGAAAAATTATAATTAAATTATAGTCCACTGTAATTTATGTTTACAAACAAGCCCACATAAAATATTGGCAGATTCCAGTCAGTAGTATTAAGAAAATCTTATGACTCTTGTAATATTTTCTAGCAAACTTAAGAGACTATATCTAAATGACATATTAGTAGATTATGTTAGATGTAATCACAAAAATATGGGAAATATCTATTAAAATGAAAAATTCATCTATGAGTCAACACTTCAGGAAAGTAGAACAGCAGTTGATTTTTTTTTAACCTAACAGAAACATTTAACAAAAGTACATTGAGAGTATCATTTCTGTTACGCAAAATCAGTGTATTTCTATAGAGCACTGACCAATAAAATAATAGATCTCCAAAACACTAATCATAATCTATAAATCTTATCAATAATTGTAATAAAATTATTTAAGGAATGTTTTTGAAACTTCAAAAAGTAAATGCTAATTAGTAGAGGATATAAAATAGCTACTGAAAAAATAATTAGCATGTGCAAGAAAACTCAATACCATAAAAATATTAATTCTTCCTGAGTGAATTAATAAATCTAATGCAATGAAAATCTTATCTTTATTCATTATTGAACTCACCAAAATGTTTCTAAGATTCATTTAAAAGAGTGCATTAGTTGATATAAATGAGGTTGTGAGAAAAAAAGTCTAACTAAAATTATGTAATGGCTCAAATAAAACAGAATGTAATTTTTCATTCGCTAAACTGTCTAAGCTTCTGGTCAATTGCTGGTTTTCTTCCTGTGATGGTTCAGGGAACAGGGTTGCATCCCTCTTTTGGCCCTGCTGTCTCCTGAGGCATCTGGCTGGTAGAAGAGGAAGAAGAACATGGGACCCATATCTATTCTTAAGATTCTGATTCACAAATGGCACTTATTTCTCCTGCAATCTGTGTCATTGTGAATGGAGTGTAGCTTTGTGCTGAGAAAGAGAAAGAAATAAATACTCACAAAAAAGCTAGCAGTTCTCAACCACAAGTAGTAAGATCTTAGAATGAAATTATTAAAAGAATAAGAAGAAAGACCTGTCCTAGCATTTCTAAAGGCTCTTTATGAAGTTCTAATAACTAGGACTGTGTGCAAGAAATATACAAAGAGAGTGATTGAAAAATAGAATAGTTCAAAATGTATACACACATACAAATATATGCTTATATGCATAAGCAGATATATAGGTGTGTATGTATCCACATATATCTGGTATTTGATAGAGGAGGCATAACAAATGAATAAGGAAAAAAGGAACCATAAAGTAATTGGTGTTGGAACAATTTGCTCGACAAACGCAAAACAAATCACCATCACCAGCTTAGGTAACTATCTTATATATATTACACAAAAAATAAATTCAAGAGGTAAGTGTAATTAACAAGTATCTGAGACTCTCAGAAGGAAATGAAGGCATGTATATTCACAACTTCAGAAAAGGAAATTAATGTCTTCCCTTTCTTCCAGTCACTCTCACTATTTTCCCTGCTTTATTCTTTTGAAATTTAATTTATTTATTTGTGTATGGCCTGTGCCTCTCTCTGCCTCCAACTTAGTCTTCATATATATGGAAGTCCTGTCTGTCTTGTTAACTCTTATATTTTCATGGACTGGAACAATCCTTGTCCCATTATAGTGACTGCGAAAGAGTTATTGACTTAATTGTTTCCCTCTCTGATAGCATTTATGATTGTGAAATGTAATCACGCGTGACTACAAGTTTTCCGCTGTTAGTTTATCACTTTTTGAGGGTGAGAAATATGTGTTATTTGTTCTTGCAATATCAGTTCCCAATTCATGGCAGGTGCTTAATAAATGTTAAAGAAATACCTCAAGTAGTAGATAAAAAGTGAAAAGCCAAGAAACAGATTATCTGTAGAATTCAACTTCAGATGGCAAATGAAAAAAAAATCAGGGAAGATAAATCAAAGCTGAGATGAGTGGTTTGGTTTTTTTAAAGATGAAGAGTGTATGATGGATAATCTACCCTCATAGAGAGGACTTATTCATTTCTTCAATAAATATATACTATGGACCTTTTATTTGCCAAACATTGACACAAGAATATCAAAATAAATAAAACAGTATCAGGAAGGGAAAAAAAATCCAGTTTGTGTTTGTCATAATTAGTTGCAAACGTTCTATATACCAGGCATTTATACAATCTTAGAAGGATGATCATACCACTTTCTAGGTGAGGAAACTGAGTCACAAAGACTTTGAGTAACTCACCTATGGTCACACAGCTGACTGGGCTAGAATTGGAGGTCTGTCTGGTTCCAAAGCCCCCTGGCCATTCCAATGTATCTATAATGAACATTGAGTATGATAAATGCAATGCAAACATAATTGCCTAAAACGGAAATGTTAACAAAGTAATTTCCTCTTAGTGAGTATAAAGTTTGAAGCAAGGAAACTTCAGGGGTAGGTTTCCTTGAACTTGAGTTCTAAAAGGAGATTAGGGATCAAATGGGATCCCTTTACTAGATTATCTATCCAGAAGAAAAAAAATCATTTTACCGTAGGACATTTGCACTAGAATGTTCATCGTAACCCAATTCACAATTGCCAAGACATGGAATCAACACAACTGCCCATCAACTCATGAATGGATTAATAAGCAAACTGTGGTATGTGTATTTCATGAAATAATTTTCAGTCATAAAAAAGATGGAGACTTTACATCTTTTGTATTTACCTGACGGAGTTGTAGTAAAGTATCAGAAGAATGGAAAAGCAAGTATCAGATATACACAGTGCTCATATGAAACCAATAAACAACTACATCCCTACATGAGACAAAAACACAATTACATTCAAATGGAGAGGAAGGAGGGAAAGAGATAAAAGGGAGGATGATTGGTGAACTCTCACATAAGGTGCACAATGTAAGGGCACACAGCATGCTCCCTGGGAGAAGAGCTCAACTACAATTTGAACTTTACCTAACAAATGCAAAAAAAGTGTAACCTAATCATTTGCACCCTCCTATTACTCTGAAATTTTAAAAAATTTAAAAAGTAAAAGGTGAACAGGAATATGGCAAGTCATCAAGGGAAAGAAAGGAATGCCAGGCAGAATGGAAAGCATGAGCCTGCCCAAGGCAGTCCCCATTCTGATTTGGAGAAGACCTAGACCAATGAACTATAGATAAATGTAATAAGTGCTTAGAGAATTGGAGGAGGTGGACGAAAGAGAGGGAGGCCATAGAAGTTCCTTGAGGCCCTTATTTTTCGTCCTTTTCTCTGAACCCAAAGCCATTTGACTATCTTTTATCTAATAGTCATGGTGTGTGGATATCCAGTATCAGATTTTGCTAAATTTGTTGCACAGCTGCTGGGCATTTGGTGGCAGCTGTCTAAGCAATGACACATCCAATTTGTGCTTCTCATAAACTCTGTGGTTTCCGTTATGAATAGCCATTTTCTTTGTTTTCTCTGAAGAGAGGTTTTGAATAGCAGAACTGCTTAAAAACAAACACAGGGAATTGCTATTTCCGGGTGAAAACCGATTTCTCAATCTCTATGCTGCAAGTCTACTATTCAAAACGTGGGAAGCAAGGAAGGAATTTGGAGAGTTGAAGAGCCTGGCTCTTATAAGAAATCCCAGCAGGACAGAGAATTTTGGCAAAAACACACAGAAAAGGAGAAAGAGAGAGAGAAAAAAAACAAAAACAAAAAACAGAATACTGGCATGAGAAGGACAGGCCAAGGGACTCTGGGCTGGAGAGGGAAGGAGTTGATTTGCCACCATTTTGTCCCATAATAAAAACTTGCCAGAGCTCTCTAGAAGGACAAAGGTTTGAGAAGTTGAATGGAAGAAGGAAGGGAGGGCCTTTTAAACTATGGGAGCCTTTAAGAATAGTCAGGAAGGACTAATGATGCAATTAAGACAAATACTCCAATTTGAGGTTAAGACTTTGATAGCATTGATTCTTCTCAACTCAACACCACCACGCAACATCCTTCTGATGACCAGGACTTTGAAAACAATGGTACTTTTGTTTCTATTTGTTTTTAACCATGATGTGCTGCTTAAGTCTGTATTCCAAAAGCTTCAGGACAAGGAATTGATGAGAGCTTAGTGTCATATTGTTTCCTTACTTTTGGGTGGCCATCACAGGTGACTATGGAGTAAGTAGCAATCTAACAGGTTACTTGAGCAGATGTGGGTCAGGACTCTTAGCCCCTCCCAACAAATCCATGCTGCATTTTGACATTAATGCTATCAACTTAAATTAGTGAAACTTTTTTATAAGAACATCTGATTATAGTTGGGTATTAAAATGGAGGATCTTAGAACTCCAACCTCCTTTTCCTTTGGGGTTCAAAGATATTAACTGGATAGATTACAGTATTCTCAAGTTAAACAAAGATTGCTATATCTTGTTGGTTTTACATTTTACATAACATCAATAGCACAGTGAGAATATTTTATCTTATTTAAAGATATCTTGCATTTTAAAAGACTAAAAAACACAAGTTGAAAGCTTTATTTATTCCATCTGAGGTATTTGTTCTCTTCAAATTTTTATACATGTCAGATGCAAAAGAGCATTCAACTCTTAGCTTTTCCATGTAATGAATGTACCTCATAGCTTAAACTTGCAAGTATTTTAAATTTATTATTATTTTTAAAATATGGAATGCCTCACAAATTTCCATGTCATCCTTGTGCAGGAGTCATGCTAATCTTCCCTGTATTGTACCAATTTTAGTACATGTGCTGGCAAAGTGAGAGTGAATTGCAAGTATTTTTAAAAGAAAGTGGTTGAGTTATTGAATATAGTATTTTCATTTTTTATTCACACTCTCTCATATTGATTAACAGAGGTTGTGATAGCTTATTTAAAAAAAAAAAAAAGAAAAGAAAAAGAAAAATAGGGTGGCACCTGAGGCTCAAAGGAGTAGGGTGCTGGCCCCATAGGCCAGAGGTGGTGAGTTCGAACCCAGCCCCAGCCAAAAACTGCAAAAAAAAAAAAAAAAAAAAAAAGAAAAGAAAAGAAAAATATAACCATATTATTAGGACATGGGAAAAGAATAGAAAAACTGAAACAATAATAGTACCAAGAAAATGCATTGGAGGAAGAGGATAGGATCAAATTTCCTCAAATGTTTTTAACAGAGAATTATGTAGGTTTTCATCATTAAAAATGGTTACAGCTGTATCTCAAAAGAATTAACCTAATCTGGCCAACCAGAGTTTGTGATAAATGAACCTTTGAAAATATTGCAGCTGCAAAAACCTCTGGGAGAGACAGATGTATCATTCTGGAACATTGCACAAAAAAAAAAAAAAAAGCTGGGGGCGAGGGGCGATTAAAAAAATAGTCCCTGGAGGTCGGTTAAGAAAATAACTTCATAATGGTGACATTCTACCATGCGTTCTACCAAGAATAAAAATTTTATTTTTTCTGTGAAGTACTATAAACACTAAATGTATATAGAAAAGGTGCCAAAATTTTTAAGAAAGGAGAAAAAACTGTATTAAAATTGTCATTGTCAAGTCATGTCTGACTTCTGCTAGAACCTGGCTTGTATTCACCTTTGGTTATCAGTATATATTGAGCATTATGATTTAATACATTTTTTTCCTTTCTTAAGACGTGTGTACATTTTTGGATACCTTCTGTGTATATAAACACTCATATCTGAAAATTTTCTTGCCCTGCTTCCCAGAACAATATTAAGACTACTTCCAGCCAAGGAAATACAAGGTCAGATGATTCTTCTTCATATAAAACTGGACAAAATTGCCACACACACACACACCCCCAAAGAAAAACTGTGAAAAATTTTCCCCTGATAAAAAGCCACAGCATCTAGTGCAGTAGCACCAAGTACGTGGCCTTCATGCGTGGGTATGTCCTGTTCCTTCCACACAGTCTGGATTCAGAACCAGCATTAGACGTGATCTCAGTTTGGGGCTGGAAGGAAAAGTAGCAAGAGGATAAGAAAAATGGCTTGTTTAGAGCAAATAATACTTCAGGGGATGCAAAAGAATGATTCTCCTTGGAAGGAACATGAACCCCTTGAAAGACAAAGCTTCACAGGAGAGAACATCTGGAGGATAACAGCTGTGGGAGAGTTTTGGAGAAGGGCAGGGTTGCTCAATAACAAATGGAAAGTCTGATTTATCAAAGGAGTTTCTTGCTCTCTTCTTTGCTGTGTAGTTTGTTCATTGTTTTTGCTACTACGCTGAGATATTCCTACCGGTCTCAATAGAGATCAATTCTATCTGTCTTAAATTTAAACACTTTAAATAATTAGACTTCATACAAGATTTTCTTCCATACCCAAATAAAACATCCTGAACCTAAATAAATAAATAAATAAATAAATAAATAAACCACTTGATGTAGGCTTTTTATCTCAGGAACCTTTTTCTAGTTTAACACTTTTTTGTTTATAATGCAGACATGAATAAAGAAATATTGTGACAGATTCCTTAAGCAAATTGAGAGTTCCCGACATGTTGGCCATGGACCCCAGAAGACAATTACTTACCAACACTTTGTTATATTTGTCAATCACTTTGCTGGTTGCTTTCGAACCATCCCAAATATTTGAAGTAACTTCCTAGATGTTGTTGCTGACCACCTCGTTCTTCTAGTTCTGAGTCTCTTTAATGATAGCAAGAAAATGGAACTGAGACTCTCCAGCATCACCAAAACCTTTTGCTGGACTCGACATTTCTATGTAAGCTGTACACTGGAGATTTTCTCTTTCTTCTTGCCTCAGGCGTCTGTACGTTTTTGAGCCAAGCATGGAACACTTCCTTCACCAAGGAATATTCTATAATTTGGATAATTTTCCAAGTGTAGCCTATTCAAGATCGAGAGAGAAATTCACCCACTTTGGATTAAATCTTAAAGACAAAGGAAAGGACATCTTCCCAATACAGTTTCCTAAAGTGCATTTTACATTTTGCTTTTTTTTTTCTTTTGACTTTGGCATGTATTCATAGTAAATCCAGTTTTCACCACCCCATTCTCTGTTGGCTTAAAGATCCCTCCTACACATAATCAAGGTTTTGCTTACACAGGAGAATAACAGAGCCTTCATTTTCCTGGTTACCCCTGCTGTCTAGTAAATTCTTTACATAGATCCTCTTGGGGAATAAAATAACTCTCCAAGAAAGCTTGTTTAAGAAGCCTCCATAGAAGAATGTAGAGGTCTGAGTCATGTGCAATAGCAAAGCATGTGATTACCACAGTGAGATTGGCGCAGAAAGGAAGGGTGTACTCTGCAGAGAAATAGCTTCCGCTGGTGATCAGGAGTGATTGATTATGTAACGTGCCCCCTTCTTTCTCAAACATACTAGAAGGGGGTGAGTCTTATGAGAGAGGAGAGAGGAGCAGAAAGAGGGGATGATTTCCTTGTTATTAGCCATTTCAATCTTCAATGGAAGATTTCTCTTTCAAGATAAATACATCCCTGCCTCCTAATCACATCCTTAGAGATTATGGAAAAGATGGAAAAATGAATGTGTAATGAGTAATAAAAAAAGGGGGGGAAGGCAAAAAGCAGACAAGTCACTGACAGGTTCGTTAAGTTTAAAATTAGCAAATAATTCTCCTTTTTTGAAATTATTAAGTACATAATCGTTTTTTACAAAATAATGTACATTTTTAAGAAGAGTATATCAAATTGAAGTTTCTTCAATTGATTACAATTGATTCTTATTTGATTACAGCTAAATTCATCCAGCCTCCTCCTGTGTGAAAAAGTCCCCCCCCCCCCCACCCCCCGAGAAAGATGAACCCAGCCAGCCCTGGTAATTGCATACTCCAGTTCTTTACAACACATATAAACATGTCTCCTATTGGTTCTGTTTCTCTGGTAAAAAGAAAAAAAAAATGAGTGAGACACACATTAAGAGTTATTCTTCATGAATTTAAATTCCTGAGAAATTGCTTTCATGATGAGTGAATATTAAATGTCTTCAGATGCGTTCTTTAAGGTGCTTATGAAAGGATCTCATTATCTTTACTGTTTCATATTTCAAATTAGAATCCATTCCCTTATTTGCATTCTTTGATTCTTTTAATAAATTATACTTGCTTATGATTTAATGTTTTAATTCTAGCTGTGTGTGTTTCGTGTGCTTGTTTTTGCAAGGGGGACTTATTGATTTTTAACCACATGAATCTGTTGTCCAAGACAAGAATAAGGGTTGCAAACTCCCCTGTCCAGGCACTCGAGGGAGGGAGGCCCTGGGTGAACCTGTGCCTTGTACATTCTCAGCATGGCCACGTGTGCGGGTGGCACTGAGGAGATTTTTCTCTTCTGAAGTTTGGTCAGCTTTAAAGGCAGCTCCCTTTCTTTAGTGGGTAGCTTGGGTGAAAATGAACCACCTCAAGGATTTGGGGAAAATACAAGCCACCTTTTCTCAGGTCGTTGGAGTTTCCTTGTGAAGTACCTTCCTTAAAATTGCTAAACATTTTTTGCTTTAATTCCTAAAAGGCAGGTGTAAAAATCCTGTGTCTAGGTGTGTCTTGGTATCTGAGCCTAAGCCTGGGGCTGTGTTACTCTGGTTTTGCATCTTTTAGGATTAATGGCTCCCCTGCAGGCCTTGGGGAGGGAGAGGCAGGCAAGACCCTTCCGAAGGCTTCTGTCAGGGGCCAACACACACCACCTCTTGACACTTTACTAATATCTCCATCTTTATTCTCCTAGACATCTGTTGTGACTTCTAAATCACCATCCCCAGTTTATTCCACTGCTTTCTTGCCACACAGCGACAATTACTGCACATCCAGCGCACATCAGGAGGGTTTGTGGAAAGTAAGAAACCAAAGCCATAACTACTGGGAGATCAGACTTGCAGCCTGAATATCAGCTTCTGTATTACACAGGAAAGAAAAACCTATCGCTATAATAGACCTAGTTTCTTATGTCAACCAGCTCCATACATTGACCAGTTTGTGACTGTCCCTTGCATGGTCAACTGACAGAGGTTCTGCCACATTTGTGTCCATTAGTCAACTTCTCTTCATCCCTCTCTTCCCTCTACTCTTCCTGACCTCTTACAATAACCAGGAGTCTACTCTCTATTTTCAAGCCATGTGCTTTATCAACGCCCACATAAGTAAAAACAGGTGGTATTTGTCTTTCTGTGCTTGGCGTATTTCACTTAACATAATGACCTCCAGTTCCACCCAGAGACTGCCTTTTATCAGAATGAGGAAGTTAAGAAATGAACTTCATTTATCCAAGAAATTTATTCAGTAATGGAATGGGACCTTGATTGTTTCTTAAAGTCTATCTTTTTCTTTCTTTATGTGCATTAAAACTCTGTTAGCATAAGAATCAAGCCCACTTCTTTAGCTTTGTTATAGACCCAGAGAAAACTTTCTAAATAATTCATGAACTGTTATGCTCTTTCACTTCTCCTTAACTGGATTATACCCCTATCTAAGTGGTACATTTATTCCAAGTCAACTTCAGATAGCTAACCATGCACAGAAAACTTGATCAGCTATCTGTAACTCACAATGGATTTCCTTCCTTAAATTTTTGTTGACAACACACTTACTAGTTGGTCCAAGGCCACATGGCACTTAATTATATGTTGTTCCGGTGTCTTCATGGGCTTGTACCAAGTATCTATAATTTCTTTTCTTGATGAAGTTGTGAGAAAATTGATTTCCAGATGTTGCACAGATGTTGCAATTTGTAAATATGAGCTTTGTCCTAGCAAATACAAAGATAGGAATATTATTCTCTGCCAATGACATAGTTTTGCTGTTACAAATCCTAAGCAACCTCAGTAACAACTGACAGTGTGGTCTGACATGAAGAAAGAGGAATTCATTATAAAATATATCAAATTCCAAAATACTGACATCTGGTGAATCTATATCACCATTTAATATCAGTTAACATAATTAATATATTGTGATTTTTTTCCCCTTCATGTTCAGTGTTTTTGACTGACAAACAAAAATTGTACATACACATAGTATCACTTAAATGTTGTTTTGAAATCCATACACATTGTAGAATGGCTAAATTGAGCTAATTAATATTTGCATTACCTCATATCAGGTTACAGTATGATTTTTAAAGAGGTACTGTGTATATTATCTCCAAGTACATTATGGAAGAGAGTACTCTTAGAAAGTACCACTAATGAAAGTATAGTATTTTGCAAATACGTACGAAATTGAATGGAAAGAAAATACACTGGACTCAACATTTTTTAAAAATGTGCGTTTATTTGAAGACTTCTACCAAGTCAGTCACTAATACTGCAGATTCTTTTTTTTTTTTCTTTTTTTTTTTTATTATAGATAAAAATATGCACCATAGATGTGGTCCAACCCATCACCCTCCCTCCAACCAAACCTCCCCCCTCCCTTCCCCTTCCTTGGTCCTTTACTCATAGTCTTGTGGTATAGTTGAGTTATAGCCTTCATGTGAAAGCTATAGTTTAGCTTCATAGTAGGGCTGAGTACATTGCATACTTTTTCTTCCATTCCTGGGATACCTTGCTAAGGAGAATATGTTCCAGCTCCATCCATGTAAACATGAAAGAGGTAAAGTCTCCATCTTTCTTTAAGGCTGTATAGTATTCCATGGTATACATGTACCACAATTTGCTAGTCCATTCATGGGACGATGGGCACTAGGGCTTCTTCCATGACTTAGCAATTATGAATTGGGCTGCAATAAACATTCTGGTACAGATGTCTTTGTTATATTGTGACTTTTGGTCTTCTGGGTATAAACCTAGTAGAGGAATTATAGGATCGAATGGCAGGTCTATTTT
>CAUYPK010022431.1:0-18589 GCA_963574355.1 Loris lydekkerianus
GTTATTTGATCTTTGACAAGCCAATTAAAAACATTCAGTGGGGAAAAGATTCCCTATTTAACAAATGGTGCTGGTTAAACTGGTTGGCAACCTGCAGAAGATTGAAACTAGACCCACACATTTTACCATTAACTAAGATAGACTCTCATTGGATAAAAGATTTAAACTTAAGACATGAAACTATAAAAATACTTGAAGAAAGTGCAGGGAGAACTCTTGAAGGAATAGGCCTGGGTGAATATTTCATGAGGAGGACTCCCCAGGCAATTGAAGCAGTATCAAATATACACTACTGGGACCTGATCAAACTAAAAAACTTCTGCACAGCCAAGATCATAGTGAGTAAAGGAAGCAGACAACCCTCAGAATGGGAGAAAATATTTGCAGGTTATACCTCCGATAAAGGTCTAATAACCAGAATACACAGAGAACTCAAATGTATTAATAAGAAAAGAACACGTGACCCCATTTCAGTGTGGGCAAGGGACTTAAAGAGAAACTTCTCGAAAGAAGATAGACGCAAAATCTACAAACCCATGAAAAAAAGCTCATCATCCTTAATCATCAGAGAAATGCAAATCAAAACTACTTTGAGATATCACCGAACCCCAGTAAGAGTAGCCCACATAACAAAATCCCAAAACCAGAACTGTTGGCGTGGATGTGGAGGAAAGGGCACTTCTACACTGCTGGTTGTAATGCCCACTAATACCTTCCTTCTGGAAGGATGTTGGGAGAATACTTAGAGACCTAAAAATAGACCTGCCATTCGATCCTATAATTCCTTTAGTAGGTTTATACCCAGAAGACCAAATGTCACAATATAACAAAGACATGTGTACTAGAATGTTGTTTGCAGCCCAATTCATAATTGCTAAGTCATGGAAGAAGCCCAAGTGCCTGTCGACCCACGAATGGACTAGGAAATTGTGGCACATGTATACCATGGAATACTATGCAGCCTTAAAGAAAGATGGAGACTTTACCTCTTTCATGTTTGCATGGATGGAGCTGGAACATATTCTTCTTAGCAAAGTATCCCAGGAATGGAAGAAAAAGTGTCCAATGTACTCAGCCCTACTATGAAGCTAAATTATAGCTTTCACATGAAGGCTATAACCCAACTATAGCACAAGACTATGGGGAAAGGGCCAAGGAAGGGGAAGGGAGGGGGGAAGTTAGGGTTGAGGGAGGGTAATGGGTGGGGCCACATCTATGGTGCATCTTAGTATGGGTACAGGTGATTGCACTAATGTATATAGCTATGATTTAACAATAAAAATAAATAAATAAATAAAATAAATAAAAAATAACTAAAAATGCACTTTTTGTTGGGAAACACATATGTATTTGTTTATTTTTTTATTTCAGATTAATTTGAGGGTACATTTAGGTTACATTATTTGCATTTGTTAGGTAGAGTCTAAGTTATAGTGGTATCCTTCATCCAAGCGTTGTGCCATGTATCCTTACATTGTGCTTGGTAGAGTTTACCACCACCACCACCACCCACACCCACACACATACACACACGTGTGCGCAGGCACACACACACTTGAATTGAATTGTGTTTTTGTCTTGTGTGGGTGTGTATTTGTTTGTGTCTTGGTTTCATATTAGAATTGAGTACATTGGATACTTGCTTCTTCATTCTTATGATACTTTCCTAAGAAGAATGTTCTTCAACTCTATTTAGATTAATATAAAAGATGTAAAGTCTCCATCTTTTTAATGGCTGAATAATATTCCATGGTGTACATACACCACAGTTTATTAATTCGTTCATGGGTTGATGGGCAGTTGGGTTGATTCCACATCTTGGCAATTGTGAATTGAAGTGTAATAAATCTTCTATTGCAAATGTTCTCATGGTAAAATTATTATTTTTTTCTTCTGGGTAGATACCTAGTAAGGGGATTTTGGTATCAACTGGGAGGTCTACTTTGATTTCTTTGAGGATTTTCAATAATTCTTTCCAAAAAGACTGTATTAGTTTGCAGTTTCTTTTTTACACTGTTAGTGTAAAAGTGTTCCCTTCTCTCCACATCCACACCAGCATCTTCAGCTATTTGACTTTGCCATTTGGGCTTTTCTCACTGGGGTTAGGTGATATCTCAGGGTAATTTTAATTTGCATTTCTCTGATGATGAGGGATGATGAGCATTTTTTCATATGTTTGTTAGCCATTTGTCTGTCTTCCTCAGAGAAGGTTCTGCTCATGTCTCATGCTCATGTCCAGTGATAGATGGGATTGTTTGCTCTTTTTTTGTTGATTAATTTGAGTCCTCTGTAGATTCTGGTTATCAATCAGATTTGTATCATGCAAATATAATTTCCCATTTTGAAGGTTATCTGTTTACTTTAATTTTGTGTCCTTAGCCATGCAGAAGCTTTTCAGTTTAATTAAATCCCATTTATTTATTTTTGTTGTTGGGATGGCTGATAAAGTCTTTGTCATAAAATCTTTCTCCAGGCATTATCAATGTTACTGTATTTCCTGATCACTTCCAGGAGTTTTGTGGTTGAGTCTCTGGGATTTTCTAAGTAAAGAATCATATTAGCAGCAAAGAGTGAGAGTTTGATCTCATCTGCCCCCATTTAGATGCCCTTTATTTCCTTTGCTTTTCTGATTTCAGTGGCTAGAACTTCCAGCACTATGTTGAATAATAGTGGCGATAGTGGACATTCTTGTCTGGTTCCACTTCTGAGTGGAAAAGCATTCAGGTTTACTCGATTCAGTATGATACTGCCTGTGGGTTTGTTGTAGATGGTTTCAATCAGTTTAAGAAATGTACCATCTATGCCTATTATGTGTTCTTGTTAGAAAAGGATGCTGAATTTTATTAAATTCTTTTTCTGCATCTACTGAAAGGATCACCTGGTCTTTGTTTTTGCTTCTTTTGATATGGTAAGTGAATTATGTTAATGGATTTGTGTATGCTAAACCAGCTTTACATCCCTTGGATGAAGCCTGCTTGATTGTGATGCATCCAATGTGCTATGTATAAATAGTACATAATGTATGTACTACATATTTTTTTTTAATGTGTAGTCGTAATCGATTGGCTAAGATTTTACTGAGTATTTTTGCATTAGTATTCATTAGTGAAATTGGTTTGTAGTTCTCCTTCTTAGTTGGGGAGTATATTTTTATAGTATATGAAAATGCTACTGACTTATGCATATTGATTTTATAACCTGAGCCTTTGCTGAATTTATTTATCAATTCTAGGAATCATTTGGTGTAGTCTTTAGGGTTTTCTAGGTACAAGACCATATTTTCAGCCAACAGGGACAGTCTGACCTCCTCTTTCCCAGGTTGGATGCCTCTCTGCTTGATTGCTCTAGGTTGCACTGTCTGTGTTGGATATAAGTGACGGCGGGCACTTCTGTCTTATTCCAGTTCTTATGGAAATGCTTTCAAATTTCCCCCATCAGTATGACGTTAGCTATAGGTTTGTAATATATGGCTTTATAATTTTGAGGTATGTTTGTTCTGTGCTTTGTTTGTTGAAGGTTTTTAATCACAAAAGGGTACTGGATTTTATCACAGGCCTTTTCTGCATCTAGTGAGATGATTCTCTCTCTCTCTCCATATATATATGTTATATATATGGATAGATAGAGATAGACTACTCTCTCTCTCTCTATATATATATATATATATATATATACTCCATTGCTTGAGCTGGAGTGCAGTGGCATCATCATAACTCACTGCAGCTTCACATTCCTGGGCTCAAGTGATCTTCCTACCTGAGAATCCTTAGTAGCTGGGACTATAGATGCACATCACTATGCCCAGCTAAGTTTTCTATTTTTAGCAAAGTCAGAGTCTTGTTTTTGCTCAAGTTCTTGTTTGGAACTCCTTTCCTTAAGGGATCCCAGAGTGCTGGGATTACAGGTGTGAACCACAGCAGCTGACACTTGGCAATATATTTTAATCCCTGGTTTCATACGATGGGGATGTTTCAATAAAGTATTTAAAAAATTGATATATGTTCTTTATAAGTAATTAAGGAATACATTAAGAAATGTATAAGAAGAAAACTTAAAGAAACCTTGAACTCTCTACTACCTGTAAATAATCATCATCAAAATGTGGTGAACACTTTCTCAAACATTTTTCTATGTAAATGCTGAAAAGATAGGTAGAGGAGGTCTTTATAAATAGTACATCACATATGCTTTTTACAATAAAAATATTTTTACCCATTAGAACAATTTTACATAATTATAAGGTGTCCAAGATCTTTTTAAAGTGTGACAATGCCCTTTTGAATATGCAAGCTTCTAGGTAACTTGGCATAATATACATAAAAGTCTTAAAAATATTTGTGTCTTTTAGATAAAATCAAAGCAACAAAATTATTTGTCCACGTAGTTCATTTTCACCATTATTCTTAACAAGTTCATGACTTTTAAGACTAATATCCTCATTGTTTACACTCTAGTGATAGTGTGAACACTATCAGGTGATGTTGTAGTGTTCACACGCACCTCGTGTATCAGGTGATGTTCTAGTGTTCATACTCACCAAGTGCATTATCATTATTCTTATAGATTTGAGATGTAAGAAACTTTTTCTGTGAGTCTATTATTTCTAGACTACATAATGAAACATTGTAAATTATATAAATCAAATATACATACTGTTAATCTTTAGCATCAAAACTTACTTATCTGGGCCAAAATCTTTGCAAGGTTTATAAGGCAAGATGCAATTTTCACTGAGCCTGAGGAAATGCCCAGTTTAAGGTGAAGTGTTCTGACGTGTTCTCAGAAGTTATGTATCAGAGATGTCTTCCAGTAGTCTGCTTGGCTGTCAAAACAAAAAATTGTAGACTGGGTGGCTTAAACCACAGAAATTTATTTTCTCCCAAGGCTGGAGGCAGGAAGCCAGAGGTCAGGCTGCCAGCAAGTTTGGGTTCTGGTGAGGGTCTGTCTCTTTCAGGTTCGACTTGGCCACCAGATTTCTGTCTGTTCTTGGCAGATACAGAGACCGGGAGCTTTGGGACCCTTCTCCTGTGTGTCTGATCCCGGCATGAAGGCCACATTTAAACCTTATGACTTCCCAAAGGCACCATCTTTAACTGCCAGCATGATGGGGGTTCGGGTTTGGACATTTGAGTTTCGGGGTACAGCATTCAGTCCATGACAGCAGGTGTCATTGAAATACACAGATCATGAAAAACAGTGATTGTTTGCAGTTAATTCAGCGTAGTTAATAAATTGCTTGAGGATCCCCAAGTCTGATTGGTCACTAAAAACATTTTCAGTTTACTGGAGCGTATTTCAGTATGACATTGTATAAGCACTTTGGAGAATTGTAGTCTTGACAGAATAACCCACAAAGATGACTGCATATTAAAACTATACAACTATCACATAATGTATTGCTTCTTAGTCACTAGAATTCAGGTTATATTGCATTTTTGTTGGCTTATGAAAATCCCTAATGGACCTCAGTATGGCATGTTGAGCAGATGAATATGTTTGCCCTTTACAAAGCCATTTATTTTATGTGACTTTTTTCGTGTGTATGACTTGCTCCCCTCACACAATATAGTGTGTAGCTGTGCTCCTTGTGATGTGTCCTGGATTCTAGAACCAGGCCGCTGAGCTGTGACAGTGCCAGACGCCATACCACGTGCCTGCTCCTCTCACAGGGAGTCTGAGATGTGATTCTCGTTAGGCACCACAGGAGGTTGCAGCCTTGATGAGGATGCACGCTAGAACATTACCTGGTGCATGAGGTGCAAGTGAACACTAGAACATCACCCGGTGCACGAGGTGGATGTGAACACTAGAACATTACCCAGTGCACTTGGTGAGTGTGAACACTAGAACATCACCCGGTACATGAGGTGAGAGTGAACACTAGAACATTACCCGGTGCACTTGGTGAGTATGAACACTAGAACATCACCTGATACACGAGGTGCGTGTGAACACTACAACATCACCTGGTGCACGAGGTGCGTGTGAACACTAGAACATTACCTGGTGCATGAGGTGCGTGTGAACCATAGAACATCACCTAGTGCACTAGGTGCATGTGAACACTGGAACATCACCTGGTGCACGAGGTGCATCTGAACACTAGAACATTACCTGGTGTACTAGGTGTGTGTGAACACTGGAACATCACCTGGTGCATGAGGTGCGTGTGAACACTAGAACATTATGCGGTGCACTAGGTGCATGTGAACGCTGGAACATCACCTGGTGCATGAGGTGGGTGTGAACACTAGAACATCACCTGGTGCACTAGGTGCATGTGAACACTAGAACATTACCCAGTGCACTAGGTGCGTGTGAACACTAGAACATTACCCGGTTCACTAGGTGCATGTGAACGCTGGAACATCACCTGGTGCATGAGGTGGGTGTGAACACTAGAACATTACCTGGTGCACTAGGTGCATGTGAACACAGGAACATCACCAGGTGCACTAGGTGTGTGTGAACAGTGGAACATTACCTGATGCACTAGGTGCATGTGAACACTGGAACATCACCCGGTGCACTAGGTGCATGTGAACACTGGAACATCACCTTGTGCATGAGGTGCATGTGAACACTGGAACATCACCTGGTATACAAGGTGCGTGTGAATACTAGAACATTACCCAGTGCACTTGGTGAGTGTGAACACTACATCACCCGGTGCACGAGGTGCGTGTGAACACTGGAACATTACCTGGTGCACTAGGTGCGTGTGAACACTAGAACGTTACTTGGTGCACGAGGTGATTGTGAACACTAGAATATCACCTTGTGCATGAGGTGCGTGTGAACACCGGAATATCACCGGATGCACAAGGTGCGTGTGAACACTGGCAAATAAAACACAAATATTACCTTGCTGTTATGAGGTTATAGCCTTTCTTCTAGATGTGAATTGTTTCTCTAACATGTAAATATCATTATTTTTAATTTGCTGTGGGTGAATTTTGCAATCTGTCCTGTGTGGGGTTCTGTTTCAGGGTTACTGTACATTGTTTGAATGGGGATGGCTCTGTTGATGGATTGCTTGTGGGAATAAGGTGATTGAAAGATAATCTGGAATTGTCAGGGCCCAGAATGTCTTTGTGATTTAAATTACTTCTCCATGGCTCTTTTTAATTCTGTTTGTTTGTAAGTCCACAGATACTTGCACGGTGGAGATCTAAGTGAAGACAAAACTCACCGGGGGTGGAGGGAAGTGGTGATTGTGGAGGAGAGAGAACCACGTGATCTGTGTGTGTGACTCTGAGATATATGACCATGTCAGTGTGCAGATCACATCTGACACTCTCACAGATACTCGGTTTATAGAAAAACAACCATTTTCTCTAAGCGAATGGGTTGTAGGCAGCAGAAGTAGAAAGAAGATTTGTGGGCATGCGGGGATGACAGTGTGTCTCCCACGAGCACATGTTGCTTTAGCTATGGATTCAGGAAAAGGAATGAATCACAAATGCAAACTAAGCAGATAGGGCAACCAACATTCATTTTAATTATGTGGTCCTGAAAGGTGAATTCTTGATATTTTTCATAAGTGTTGGCTTGTAGAGGAACCACAGAAAATAAAAGTAAGCATTAAGTATTATATGAACCTCAGTTGTACTTACAAAGTAACAATGTATATTTGTATTACGTTTTGATTTTGTTTTATTCCTTTTGTGACTATTAGCTTTTCTTTTTTCTTTTTTCTTTTTTTTTTTTGCCAGGACTTGTCTTGAATTGAGATTAGGCCACATTCTACAGTGTCAGGATAACTAATAACGTTTACTTCTTAACACAGAGCGGTGTTTGGTTTCACTAACTGTATTAATGTTACCAAACAAGGTAGCAAAGGAGCTTTTAGCTCTCACCCTTTGTCCAATAAATCAAACACATGTGGTCTGCACACAGCTTTTCTGTTGACTCTGCCATTTTATTTGTCTTCTATTTTGAAAGTTTATTGCTTTACATGGGTTGAAGTGATTCCAGGTCTGAATTGTTTAATCTGGAGTGTGAGATTATTAATGTCTTGGCTAGAGTGTCTGAGAAAGTCGGATGTAAGCTCCCAGGCAGGTGCGGTGCGCAGGGCCCAGGACTCACTCCATGCATAGGAGCTTTGCTCTGCCTTCCTGTTTTTGAAAATGCATTTTGAGAAAAATTTTGAATTTCTAAGTAACTATCTAAAATATTTTTCCCCATGGATTATTCAGTGTTCCTCTAACTCAGTATTTGCCCTAGACCATGTGCTGGGTCAATCGCCAGCATTTCCTTGGGAAACTTGGGGAAAGCTTCAGTAGCAGGTCAGAATTTATTAAAATCTATTAATCATTCTAGGTTACTGATTATGCCACATATAATGGTGTTATTTTTTGTTTAAAATGTCCTTGTCATTTGCTTTTGTCCTCCTTATGGAACTGCTAGTTTAAAAATTCCTACTATTCAAATATATGTGCAGTTGCTTCGTAACTGCTGAAGAAGTGCCCACTGTTGTTTTCTCTGGTGTGGTCGACCAGGTCATCATCAGGGGAGGGAGATGGGGAACAATGCAACAGGGGCTGGAGCCCAAGGAAGGGAAATGACCTCATGACTTTTTGGTATTTGTTTTGCTCCAGACACTGTGCTGGAAATCTTGATGTATGCCTTGCACATAAAACCTGATTGAACGTGGACGGAGCTGGAGGTCATTATGTCATGTGAAGTAAACCGGGCACAGAGGCCAGGTGCCAACACGTGACAGCTGAGAAGGCGGCTCTCGCAGTGTGGTGGACACAGAGACTGGGAAAGGTGGTTAGTGGGTACAAACATACAGTTTGTTTGGAATGGTTCTGGTGTTTGATAGCACAATAGTGTGACTATAGTTAGCAGCACAACAATATTTTGTATAGTTCAAAATAACTAGAAGAGAAGACTTAAAATATTCCCAACACAAAGACATGATAAAATCTTCCATCTTTGAATTAATTTTATGTTTGGTTGTTTTTTCTCATACTTGCAGCTAGGATGCAAGGTCTCTCTCCTGGAATTGTCTTTCCCTGGGGTGAATATCTACTTTTGCTTGGTAGTAAGACCTCACTGCAACTCTTCCCTCCTCAGAGAGTGCTGCTCTGACCTGCAGCCTAAACTCCCCTCTCTCCTGGGCACTGTCCCTCTCAGTTTTATTTTACTTTCCTCATTGCCCCTCAGTAACGCTTCTCATTCAGAGGTGTGTTATGTCTGTCTTCTCCTGTGTGGGTGTCAGCTCCACAGAGCAGGAAGCTCCACCTCATTCCCTGTCTCATCTCCTGCAGTGTGAACTGAGCTTTTGCTCATAACTGGTGCCCAACATTTGTTGCATGAATGGATGAGTGAGTGAAGAAATGTGATCTCAAATTTTCATACTTGAGCTCCAAATTATATTTTCTATCTACTTCATTTTGCTCCCTGTACAGAAGGGAAATGGTAACCTCAGAAGAAGCAGTAGCAAAAGTGAAGGACAAATAAAGTACATTGCAGAGAGACTAAAAATAAATAAAACTTTTTATTGACTGAAAATAACTTGACTCACATTCTACCATAGGTGTCTAACCCAAGACCCGTCAGCTGCATGTGGGTTGTGTGAGGACCTATTTGCTTATCTGTGGTGGTGGATATCACAAAAATTATGCATCCTTCCCTTTGCTCATCAGTTTTGGTTAGTGTTTGTGTATTTAATGTGTGGCCCAAGACAGCTCTTCTTCCAAAGTGGCCCAGAGAAGTGAAAAGGTTGGACACCTCCATCAGACTTTTAAAAATACAATTCAGAGGAATCAGAAATATAAAACAGTGAAAATTTAGTATGTGTATATTTATATATTTACATATGTGCATGTATACAAATTAAAATATATGTATATGCACAGTATGCAAAACCAATGCAGGTCAAGGCACAGAGTGGGCATTTAATAATTACGTGTTTGTTTCATGGTTACAAGTGGTCTACATGATCACAAGATTTTATTTGCAATGAATGGCTTATGTCTTCACTGAATGATAGAAACTCCCAGCCACAGGAAGGCTGCTGAGTCTTGAAGAGCCTGCAAACACCAGCTCCATTGGAGCTCCAGCGAGGAACTCATCTGTAATATGGCACAGAGATGATAACAACACTTTTCCTGGAGGGCTGTGACAGAGACTCAACAAGCTGATACATCTTTGCTAATATCTAACACCTATCAGAGCAACACTTGGAGGAGCCATGACCTTCATACTAACGAAGCCCAAGCAGGCGCCATTTCCAGTTCATCAGACCCTCTTGGTAGACGCACCAGGTGGTATAATCCAGTCTCAGACCAATCTCGCACTGATAAACTTCATTGGAAACGCTGAAATTTTATTCTGTAAATAAAATTTGTAAAATTGCATTCTTACTGAGTAAACAAAATACACAGGCTGTTTAATAACCACAAGGTAACAGCTGTCTCAACCACCATAGGCTAAGGTGATTTTTATATTTTCTAAATTTACAGTCAACAAAACCTAGTATAGTATTTTTATTTGGTTTAATTTTTTTTTTTTTTTTTAAGCACATTGTATCTGGGAGGTTCAGCTATACTTCTCCACTATAATCTTTAAATGAATGGTTCAGTAAAAGTGGAGAACTGGCTTTCTATCAGTTTTAAAAGAGATACCCACGTCTCCAGAACATAACACCCTTCAAGCAGCTGTTACACAGGTGGCTGTGAAGGACCAGATGCTTGGAGTACCTGCCTAAACTCCATGCTAAAATCTGCATGTCTGGTTTGTCCCACTTTCAGGTTTTAGAAGTAAAGACAACTATAGTTAGCATAAGACAGTAGACAAGTATCTGCCATTAAACGGTATAGCTGTTTATAAGACATAAAACTCACCTTAGCCTCTGGTGGCTGGGACAGCTGTTACCTTCTGGTTATTGATCAGCCTGTGTATTGTGTTTTACTCAGTAAGAATAAAATTCTACAGCCCTCCCTTCTGTTTTCCCATGTATCCCAAAGTAAAGGGGAATTACAAATGCAGTATATTTTTTTCAAAATTTCTAGCAGGTGTTTTATGGCCTTAAATTTTAATAAAACCAGAAACATGATGCAATATTTCAAATTACCATTATTTTACATAGTACTTTTTCTTAATACTTTATTTATATTTATTTATTTATTTATTTATTTATTTAAACAAAGTTGGAAAGTGCCTGGAGAAAGTGTACATTAACTCAGGCCAAGTAGGAAGACTGAGAAAGTGTAGCTCCTCTCTGGCTTCTTCAGAGGCCCTTTATTGACTTTTAACAGAGGTGCATATGCAAAAGGTAGTGTTGAAACAATCCCAAGTTCCCAGGAAGGCTAGATAGAGAGAGAAGGGCTGAGCAGTAGGGAGCTGGTAAATAGCTGATTGTATATTTAAATAAAGGGGGAGGGAGAAGCTAGTTCTATTCATGCAGTGGATGTAAAACAAGTTTCCTTATCTAACTACACATTCAAAGAGTTTAATTCTCCCATCTGTTGACTCTCAAATGCATAGGCATAGTCCAGCCTGTCCCAGGCACCTCTTGGTTTTTTTCATCTTCCCTGGATTTGAAAAACTCCCAGGGATTGTCCCTCTGCAAGTGTTCCCCTGGATGCCCATGGATTGAGGTGGGAGCCCTGTTGAGAAGTCAATCTATTTACCTTTCACAAGCATCTGGGTTTTTTGGGGTTTTTTTTAGCTTTTTAGTAATGGCCCTTGTGATGGGGTTAGGTGGTATCTCCTGGTTTTAATTTGCATTTCTCTTATTATTAGTGATGTTGAGCATTTTTTTCATGTATTTATCGGTCATTTGTTTGTATTCTTTTGAAAAAATGTCTGTTCATGTCTTTTGCCCAGTTTTTATTGGTGGTATTTGATTTTTCTTTTTGATTTGTTTAAAGTCCTTATAGATTCTGGATATTAGCCATTGGGACATGTATATAACTTGTGAATATTTTCTCCCATTACATAGGTTGTTGATTTAAACTGTTGATTATATCTTTTGCTGTGCAGAAGATATAATCTGCTGTGCAGAAGCTTTTTAGTTTAATTAAGTCCCTTTATTTTGTTTGTGGTTTTTGTTGTATTTGCTTTGTGTCAGTCCTAAATTCTTTGTCTAGGCCAATGTCCAGAAGAATTTTCATGGTGTCAGGTGTTACCTTTAAGTCTTTAATCTACATTGAGTTAATTTTTGTATAGACTGAGAAATGGGGATCTGGTTTCATTCTTCTGCATAAGGCTATCAAATTTGATACAAAAGCCAAGAAAGGACACAACAACAACAGTGAAATACCCGCATCTTTGATGAAGGTACATGGTACACACAAAAATCCTCAACGTATCACTAGCAAACTGAGTCCTGAAGCACAGCCAGAGGAAGATTCAGCACAACCAGGGGGTTCATCCCAAGAATGCAGGGATGGTTCAACATACAGAAGGGAATGAATGTGCTTCACCATGTAGAGATGTTTAAAACCAAATCCATATGATCATCTCAACAGATGAAGAAAAAGCATTCAACAAAATCCAATGTTCTTTAGTGATTTTTAAAAAGTAAGAAACAAGGAACAGCAGGAGCTCTGCAAGGAGCACTGTAGAAGAAGTGTCCAGCAACCTTGATTTTCTCCTTTTTTTGCCTTGTAATATGGAATTTGAAACAAATTTACTTGAGCTACATGTATGATATCTGAAAGGCAATGTAGTTTGTTTGTTTTTAGAACCCAAGAAGGAAGGAGTAGAGAGGCAGTCTAATTCTTCTGGGAATATTGAACACTGTCTAATTGACCTGAAAATTCTCTCTCAGCAATTTAAGTGTGCAATTTAGGGTCACAGTGAAAGAGAGGGATTGTTTAAAAGTTTAGTTAATGTTAAAAATTAGCACCTTTCCATATTTGAAGCATATCAAGATTTTTTTAGCTGCTAATTCTCTTTACCTAATGTCTGAGGAGTGTAGCTCCCTGTTAATTAAACCCTGTTTTTATCCGTCAGTTGATGAACTTCTCCAGTGTAAGATACCCAAGTAGTCAGATTACATTGTTATTAGGTGATGATATTTACGACCATAGTATTCAATTTAACTTATTACTTAAATGATATGTTATTTACCACTGTGTGATTAGAATGCCAGTCAGTCATCATATTTTATCATTGGAGGAGAAAAAAAAGCAGACCATTTATATAAAATGCTGCCTAAGAACTTGGTTGAAAAGGCCCTGGTGTTTGTGAGCTGGCATTTTGAAGTGTGACAGTCTGTCTATGTGACGATTTCTCAGCAGGAGCCAGTTCCACGGCCCTTTCATTAATTACCTAACTCTTTTGGCAGTAAGAGGTCAAATTAGATATGTTTTTCACAACATGTATTTATTCAGAAGACCAAATATACTGTGAAAAAGGCATATTTTTCGTTATTCTCTCCAAACCTCTCTGTGTCGCCTCAAGGGTGTGCTGATAAAAGAGGTTTGAAGAGTCAGTGTAGCTCCTTAGGGACTAACAACCAGAAACATCGACAGTTGCAAACAGCCAGAAATATTGCTAAATGTCTTAAATTTACTCTTGGTAAAGGAGAAATTAGGGCTCAGATTTGAACTGGAGGCATTCATACCTTTACAAACGAGTTCGCAGCAATGGAGATGTGTGAGTCGTTCACATACCACCCGCTTTCACTACAAAGAGAAAAACAAGCATTTAGATCTCTAAGTCAATTATATTCCTCTGTTTTAGCTATAATCTACACCTTTAAAATTTTTCTTTAATAAAATACTGATTGAATTTTGGGGTAAAGCTGTTGAATTTAGTCTAGTAATACTCTCAATATGTATACATAAAACTGAGGAAACTCTTAGCTACTGAAACAAAGAAATAACAACAACAAAAAATAAACTGAATAAAGCAACAATAGCAAAAAGCAAAACCATGGGCCCTGTATTCAGAGACAGATGTGCTCCTGTACACATTTCATTATTTTAATTATGGGCTCAGGGTCTTCAGTGGGACGTGTTGGCCTCTTTCTTAATTCCTTTTGGGTATCAATTTTTAAACTGATGGGTGATGTTCTATGTATGTTCATGTTTGTAAAAACAAAATACCTTGGAAATTTTATAGTGGAAAGAGCCCAAGAAGGTCTCTTCACAGTGGCACTGTGCATGTTGTGATGGATAATTCTTCATCATGAGGCCCCTGCCCAGCACACTGAAGGGTATGGCACTGTCCCTGGCCCCTGTGTGCCCGTAGCCCTCCTCCCAGTTTTAAGGATGGAAAACACCCCTAGGCATTGCCAGATATTCTCTGAGGAGCAATGGTGCTCCAGGCTGAGCCCAGCACCTAGTGAGGACCAGAGTTGGGTGGACACTATTTTATGAGCTTTGTCTTCATCTCTCTTTTTTGTGTGTTTTACACTCTTTCCCTTTTGTGTGTATATGTGGTACATTAATTCACTGGTCTTCTGCTTATGAAGGATTCAAGAAAAACATAATACTTACTTTTGTTACAAATGAAAATAAAGTTGTTACTGAAACAGAAATAACGATACATATGGGCTTTCTGTGAGGGTTAAGTTTTGAAAGATCCTATCAGAAAATGGGGAACATAACAATTATCCAAGAGAGACAAAACTTTTTCCTGTCAGTAAATTCTAAAACAGATTTTTTTTTTTCATTGGGACATTTTCTCCCACTTAGGCAGTAGAGGGCTGAAATTTTTCAATGTAATGTAGCTTATTTATATCACCCGACTCTTTTTCCTTATCAAGTCTTAAACATGGGAGTAAATAATGATATGCAACTAATTCAGGTGTTACTGTGAGGCGTTAACTATGATTAGCGATTTGTCACTTACCAAAACTTCAGTTAGCACTAAATAGCAAACTAATATCTAGGTCAAGATTACACTCTGATGAATACTTGGAGTGTAATTTCTTTATACTGCTGAGAAAAATGCCACAAAGTTAAAATCATACCTAAGCAAACTGCTTTAAACCAGATACACTAATAAAAAGAAACATTTTTAAATCATCTCAATGAAAAGACATATTAATTACATGCAAGATTTGATAAAAATCATATCCTGATGATAACTTCTCATTAGAAGCAATTGTGGTCAGAACAACTGTCACTTTATCTTTAAAGTGCTGAGAGGAACATAAATATTTTCATCTTAGAATTCTGTATCCACTGACAATCTCCTCAAATTGCAAGCACATACACACATTTTCAGGTGAATATAAGCTGAGAGAATTTATCATCCACAGACATGTGCTACAATGTAAAGAAAATAAAAATCTCATGATCCTCTCCCCAAATCCTTATGCAAAACAGAAGGCACAGGCCTCAGGCATCTGTGAAGGTGGGTCTCACAGGTCTCTCATTAAGGACGTTTTCTTGCTGGCTTCCCATAAGCAAAGACAGGCAAACTATAACTCAGGTCTGCAAGTTATGTCTAGCTCCTAAAACTAAGGAGCTGTAGTTTCAAATCCACACTAATGTAAATTACAGGTTTATCTTCACAGATGCAGAACAAAGACAAGATAGGATCAGGCGTTCTCCCACCAAGCCCAGGCACATACATGTAATCCATGCTTCCTTCACTCCCTTTTTCTCCTCTAACACTTGTCATATCTTACATAAAATGCTGATTTTTTTGACTCTCAGAAGAATGTAACCATTTTGTCTCATTATCCCTACCCCTTATATTATTTTTCCCTTTCTATGCCACATTCCCCTTAAATACTAAAAATAGAAAATTCTCCTTTAGAAAAATAGCCCCAGATTGTCTATGGGTTGTGTTTTCCAGGCACATTCTCAACCTCGGCTTAATAAACCTTGACTGGGATTTTTGCCTCAGTTACTTATTTTGGATTAACAATAGGACATGCTAAGGGAGGTTTTCAGGAAGAAAAGCAGTGAGATTAGATAGAAACTTTAATGTATAGAAAATATGAAAAGATCCAGAAGTGGTAACTATATGGGTAAATATAAAAATTATTTCATTAAAATTTTTTTTTTTAAATACCAAGTTATTTTTAGAACAGAGAAACAGGGCATTGTGGGAGATATAGCACACAGCAGAGGTACAAATGAAGGTCGTTAAGTGGTGTTATGCCATTGTAAGGGCCTTACACTTTACATGAAGCAATACAAGATTCTTAATTTGAAGAAAATAATATTAAATTTGGGAGACATATTTTAATCCTGAAAGCAATCACCAGTATATATTATGAAGAGGTATAGCTAAAAACCCAATTGAAAAAATAAAGTGAAAACAAATAATATTAGATTAACCCAAAAATAAGACAGTAAAAGAGAAACAAAAGAACAAAGGCAAGACAAATATGAAACAGATGGAAACATACATATCAATAATTACATTAAATTTAAATAGGAACATGCCCCTGGGTGAGGGGCTCTTCTACAACAAGAACTTTACCCTGGTAGTGAGAACGATATACCCTTATATTAATTGAAATAAAAAAATAAAATTAAAAAAATGAACAATGTAACCTAAAAAAAAGTCAGAGATTAGCAGACTGAATAAAAAAGCAATTCTTTGCTGTTATAAGAGATTCATTTTTTTAAACACAAAGATTTCAACAAATTGGAAGTAAGGATGGAAAAATACACTATCACTATACAAATAATAGGGGAAAGTCGTATAGTATGGTTATATTAAATCTGATGGGGTAACTGTTCAGGAGTTCTGCCAGAGATAAAGGGGGGGGGGGGGACATCACAATAAATGTGCTTCAAAGTCCTTGAAATAACTTAAGGGAAAGATAGATAAAGAAGGATATATATTAAAAGAATCAAATAATGAGGAAGACATAACTAAATATATAAGTACTGAAAATAACAGATGTTTGGCTGGGCATGGTAGCTCACACCTTTAATCCCAGCACTCTGGGAGGCTGAGGTAGGTGGATTCCTTGAGCTCAGGAGTTTGAGACCAGCCTGAGCAAGAGCAAGACCCTGTCTCTACTTAGTGGGTGTTGTAGCAGGCACCTGTAGTTCCAGCTCCTGGGGAGGCTGAGGCAGGAGAATCACTTGAGCCCCAGGAGTTTGAAGTTGCTGTGAGCTCTGACCCCATGCACTCTACTCAGGGCAACAGAGTGAGATGTCATCTAAAATAAAGAACTAAAACAAAAAACAAGAAACGCTCCCAAACCCGCAAAGAGAAGAGAAATGGAGAGCAAAAACAGACCACTCTCTCAGAGAGCTCTGGGATAATTCGAAGAAATCCGATATTTGTCATATAGGGATCCCCGAAAGTGATGAAGTGGGTTCACAAGGTACAGAGTCTCTTCTTCATGAGATTATGAAGGAGAACTTTCCAGACACGCCAAGAGATTCTGAAATTCAGATAGCAGACAGTTTCAGAACTCCAGCACGACTCAACCCAAATAAGACATCCCCCAGACACATCATAATCAATTTCACTAAAGTTAATATGAAGGAGAAAATTCTGAAAGCTTTTAGAGAAAGAAAACTATTACCTACAAGGGGAAGAATATTAGAATAACTGTAGATCTCTCTGCTGAAACCTTTCAATCTAGAAGAGGATGGTCATCGACTTTTAATCTCCTAAAACAAAATAATTTTCAACCCAGAATCCTGTACCCAGCTAAACTGAGCTTCATTTATGATGGAGAAATTAAATCCCTCAATGACATTCACATGTTGAAGAAATTTCCCACAACAAAACCAGCTCTGCAGGACATTCTTAGACCTATCCTCTGTAAAGACCAGTATAATTCTCCACCATAAAAGTAAACCCACCCAGAAAATTTTTTGATCAAATCCCAACTTCCACAGTCGCAAAAGGATTAAAAATGTCCACCAGACTCTCTAAAGGATTATTAATATTCTCAATTAATGTGAATGGTTTAAATTGTACTCAAAAGAGGCACAGGTTGGCTGACTGGATACAAAAACTCAAGCCAGATATCTGCTGCATCGAAGAAGACAAATATAGACTCAAGGTGAAGGGATGGTCATCTATATTCCAGGCAAAAAGAAAACAGAAAAAAGCAGGTGTTGCAATCCTGTTCGCAGACGCAATAGGCTTTAAACCAACCAAAATAATTAAGGATAAGGATGGACACTTCATATTTGTTAAAGGTAATACTCAAAATGATGAGATATCAATTATTAATATTTATGCACCCAACCACAACGCACCTCAATTTATAAGAGAAACTCTAACAGACATGAGCAACTTGATTTCCTCCACTTCCATACTAGTTGGAGATTTTACCACCCCTTTAGCAGTGCTGGATAGATCCTCCAAAAAGAAGCTAAGCAAAGACATTTTAGATTTAAACTCAACCATTCAAAATCTGGACTTAACAGACATCTACAGAACATTTCATCCCAACAAAACTGAATACACATTCTTCTGAGCAGCCCACGGAACATACTCCAAAATTGACCACATTCTAGGCCACAAATCTAACCTCAGAAAATTTAAAAAAATAGAAATTATTCCTTGCATCTTCTCAGACCATCATGGAATAAAAGTTGAACTCAATAACAATAGGAACCTGCATACCCATACAAAAACATGGAAGCTAAACAATGTTATGCTGAAGGATACATGGGTTAGAGACGAGATTAAGAAG
>CAUYPK010022433.1:0-21530 GCA_963574355.1 Loris lydekkerianus
AATAAATAATGAGGTCACACTCCAAATAAATAATGAGGTCACACTCCAAATAAATAATGAGGTCACACTCCAAATAAATAATGAGGTCACACTCAAAATAAATAATGAGGTCACACTCCAAATAAATAATGAGGTCACACATTATTTATTTTTTTGTGCTTGACATGTTTCACTTAACATAATATCCTCCTGACTATTTAGCAAAGATTACTCCCATCCATACCTTCAACTATGTTAGGTGATTTTGAGGGCTGTGATTCTAGAGTCAATTGGCCGCTTCAAGGCTCTCTTCTTGGGAATGAATGAAAGAGAAGAAAATATATACTTTTAAACATTATTACCAAGCTCAAAAAGCCTGGGATCATCTATTTGGCAGTAAGTTAAGAAGTTCAAGGGTCAAAAATACCAGATAATACCCAACCAGGCTGGGGGAGTACTCCTTATGATCCGCGGGGTTCCCTGAGGAGCAGCAGAGAAAGGTCAGTGGCATCATCCTATCCCTGATGCCTGGAATCTACCCAGATGTGCTACATGAAGTAGACTTGCAGAAGAGCATTAGGATCAGCTTGAATAATTTCTACCAAATTTTTAATTCTTTTTCAAACACATGTTGTTTGAATAAACTACTTTTCATACTACAATTTGTAATGAAAGTGACTAATACTTTAATTGACAGATTTGAACCCAGATGGTTCCATCCAGGTATGCCTGTGGGTTACTGTCACTTTATTTGGACAGTTCCTCCTGTCATGAACATGACGGATGGTGGGTGAGATGCTGATGATTCTTTACAAACGTTGGCTCAATATGACAGATCCCCTTCCTTCTTTTCTCAGGAAAAAGCAGAAAAATAAGAATGAGTCTCATGACAATGGAAACTAATGTGATACCACTCCCTGCAACCACCAGGTGCGGCCCGCCACCTGTCTCTTCCTAATGCATGTACGGATACACTCAATTCATGCTCCTTTGTTAAACTACTCTTCCTGGGGACATCTCCAAAGCAGTAAGCCACCTTTAACTCTTTTCTTTTGTCCTATGAGCCTGTGACCTGAGAGAAAAATAGATGTCCTTTTATTAACTAAGACAATCCCTAAGATTAAGGAACAAAAGTAGCCTATTGGTTGAAGGTTCAGGGCCTGGTTAGCATGGCAAATTTCCAAGTTTCTGTAACTACAAGAGTAGTTAACTCTTCTTCTGTAACTACCACATATCCTTGCTAAACTTCCTAACAATAGACGCTACCGGGCTGAGTTACAACCCAAACCACTACTCAATAACTGAACAGAGGATCACCCTCACAAGCATTCTTTATGGTTAGCTATTGACAGGGTCAGCCAGTTTATAGGGTCTGCACACAAACTGTCTTTGTATCTTATATTTCATCTTCCGACATAAAGAGCCAAATTCTACCCCTTATTTTTTTTTGTTGTTGTTCTTTTGAAATTGAGTCTCCATCTCTCACTGCAGCCTCCAACTCCTGGGCTCAAGTGGAGCTGCCAGATTCCTGAATAGCTAAGACAACAGGCTCTCAGAACCACGCCTGGCTGATTTTTATTGTTTTTGTTGTTGTTGTTGTTGTTGTTGTTAATGGGCTCTCACTACATTGCCAGGCTAATCTTAAACTCCTGGGTTCAAGTGATCCTCTCAACTCAGCCTCCCAAAGTGCTGGGGTTATTGGAAGGAACCACAGCACCTGACCCCACCTCATTTTAATGCTAAAACCTTGCCTCAAAGTGAACAGGGGATGTATGTTCCATACATGGTTGCCCCCTGCACACACACTCATCTCTCCTCCTAAACACGGTGGCTTCCCTAAACCTGCTGATATGTCTAACCCTGGGCACGTGAGGCATGAAAGTCAGGCTTTCCCTCTCCTCTTCCAAGAGCATCTCCAAGACACGCAGGAGAGGTCTCTTCTTAGTTTGCAAACCAATTCTGCAGTTAAAACTTTTCTTTCTATAATTTAGTCATCCTGGTGTTCCTTGGATGACAGGCCAGTCAGGGGTAATAACAAGAGGACGCCTAGTCATTCCTACTTCAACAGACAATCTGATGTGGAAAGACAGTTGTTTTTGCTAATAATAAAAAACAAAATGAAACAGGATAAACCTTCCTGAGTTGGAGATCCAAAAATAATATCTAAGCTAAACTTGTCAAGATGCCTGTTCTATTCTTCCAGGAGGAAGATGTCATGATAACATTACACAGGGAAAGTATGACACTTGAGCTGACAAGCATTTGATCTTCATCCTCCCAGCCTATTTCTCTATGATAACCTTGTAGCAAAATTTAAAATATGCTATATTTTATAAAATAACTTATAAAATAACTTCCTGGGGATTTCTCCTAAATGACAAGCAATTAAACAGTTTTTTTTTAATGAAAGTAATGTACACTCAGTATGGAAATAAAGAGAATAAAAAGAAAAATACAATCTCATCAGGCAGAGATGATACCCATAGAGCTGGAGCACCCTGATTTTCCAAAGACCTCCAAAGTCCTCCTATGCATGAAACCCTAACCTATCAGGCCCATAGAAGCACAGTTGTGGGACGTCAGGCACACACAGCCCGCCTCCCCTGCCTGGGACCAGCTGTTTGATGGTGCCTTAGCTCTGATTGGGTGCCTCTGTCCTGGTTGGCTGCCTGGGTCCTGATGATTGGCTGCCTCAGTCCTGATTGGCTGCCTCACCATTAACACTGTCCTTCCCGGATTGTGATACAAGAAACAATGTACAGCCCATCAACAGCTTATGTTATTTTCAATGTAAATTCTTGGTAAACAACTAAAAAATTGCCTTTCTTTCCCTCCCTTTAAAAATCTACCTGCTGCAAATCAGGGCGTATATCCAGAAAAACTTGAATTTATGTGCCTGAGTGCACATCCTCTATCTTCCCACTTGAATAAACTCTCTGAAACTAGAGTCTGTTCTTTCCGATTATTTTAGGTTGACCATCACCAGTTTCTTAAACACTTACTCGTTTATATGTAAAGCTGATAAATTACAAATCTTTTCACTCTGACAGTGTCTAAAAGAAAAAAAATGGTCCATCCAGATATTTTAACTCATATTCTATAGTTCAATAATATATAGCCAGTCACTAATCAAAAGTTTCTATAAAACAAAGAAGGTTCCAGATAAACAACTCTATAACCACCTCCTCTCTCAGTTTGACATTTTTCTTTGTAAACTTGAGCTCCTCCTTTACTCACCAGGGAACTTTCCAGGGTCTCCCTGAATATAGTCCACAACCTTGGCCCAAAAAAACCTTGGCCTTAATTTTCCCTCAGTTTCTTTCCTTAGGTGGACACCATCATAACCTTATTTACCACCACAACCTGTTTCTGGCCATGCACTGAATTCCATTCCCTCTATAACCTTGAGAAGTTGTACAAGCTTCAGCCACCTGGCCATTTAATTGAGTTTACATAATATGTAGTATGACTTTAGCACACGTGTGCTTGTAATAAAATTTGTAAGTTTCCCTCCCCCCAGCCCCCCGTTAATCTGTGTATCATCAGTTTGTCTTATAGACTCAAATTATCAAACCTCCACGGGAAAATAATCTAAAGATAAATTTTCTTCTTGCCTCTCTGAAAGTTTGCTGAATTCAACTCACAAAAGGAAGATTAATTGGGGGAAAGGAATTCAAATTTATTTAATGTATATACATGGAAGTCTTAATAACGAAGATACACAGTACCAAAATACAGGTGAAATTGTTCATTTTTATGCTTAGGTTTAACAAAGTATGGACAGCCTTGTAGAAATATGATTGGATCTAATGGTAATACTCTTGGTGTAGGGCAGGGCCCTCTGTGGAATGGGGGTCTTATGACTGACAGTCGAGAAGGGTAGGGCAGATAATTTCTTTATGGCCAGTTCTTATACCAAAGGATGTGGGGGGAGTTAGAGTAATATTTTTAGATTTCATGGCTGGCTTTGGGGTTAAGGGGTTCTGGTTTCTATGACCTACCTTGAGGAAGAGGGATTCTCGTTTCTGTGGTTAGGCTTGGAAAGAATGAGGCTTTGAGGCCAGAGGGAGAGAAGGTGAGAGAGAGACTTATTTCTGAGGGTGCTTGGTTGCTGGGCAGCCGGTTCACAGCCCTGCCCAAGAGGAAGCCCATTCCCAGACTGCAGAGTTCACAGCAGAGAGAATTTGTTCCGTAGAGTGCTAAGCAAGGTCACCAGAGGGACTTCTCAGATCCACCTCCCCAAGAATCTGGGACCCGGTTTTTGAAGACAGTTTGATAGGCAGAGGATTAGGCAACCAGGATCTGCTAATTGGGCTGTGTTTGGAGTGGAACTGTTGGTCCCCCAGCACTGGCCACTGGCCTGGGTAGGTCAACCACCCGCTCCAAGGAGGATCTCTCAGAGATTACCCCTAGGCTTCCAAAAGGTGATGCTCCCTATGGACAAAGTCAAGACACTTTATGACCTCCTACGTGACTCCACAGCAGCAGACAGGATTGTGGTGGCTAGTTATGGCATTGTAGTTGGCTGCGCCTGTGCCTTCGCACCTGGCACCCCGTTGTTAATTTGTAAAGGTGGTTTCACTTCTCAGGCCTTCATTTTGGGTACGGTTCTCGGAGCCCCAACATTTCCCTGCATGTGAAATTTGGTGTGGAGCTGGGCTGCTGTGGACCTAGCCAAAACCTGGTGGGCTGGGTATGTGGGAGTCTCCTATTTCCAAAAGGAAGCAAGAGACAGGAGGTCAGTTTCCACCAGGAAGTGTTATGCCCTCGCTTACCTCCTTCCCAAGGATGTGGGTATGAGGTGTTCTAGCGTGTTCTCCTAAAAGAAGAGAGTTTGGTGCAATTGATGCAGAGAGTTTATTTGGGCCAAGGTTGGGGACTGCATTCTGGGACACACTTCCAAATTACCTTGGGGAATGCTCTGGAGAACAAAGGGAGCTCAAGTTTTTAAAGAAAAAGGGAAGAATTCCCAGAGGAGGTGATTACTAATGTTTTGTTTACAGAAACAGTGTCCATCAGAGATGGGCTGTGCATTGTTGCTACTCGGCACCAGTCTAGAACCCACACAGCAAATGGCTTTCAGAGGTAATCGCCTCAGTCCAGGAGACTTGACTCCTGTTTGAAATGCCTCCATGAACCTAGGCCTGATCATTTAAAAGAGCTCACATTGCTCGGATCAGGTTTTTTAAATTTTTTTTTTCCTTCTCTTTCTCATGACAGAGAGGTCTGGACTAAACCACAATCTCTTTCTTAGAGATTAGGCAGTGGACAGCAGAGACAGTTACATCTGCCTGGAAACTGCTGTCCCTTATCACACTGTAGCAAAAGTTTTCTAAACTGTCTCTTTAAATGATTGGGAGACAGCTTGGGTTACCCAAGAGCCTAAGCTGTAGAGAGATGATTTAGAAAAGCTGAATTCTGGGGGTGTGAGATGCTCCTTTTCAGCTTTAAGGAAGATGCTGTCTGTGAGACAATCCCCGGCCAGGGCTGCTCATCTGCAAACGGGAGGAAGGAAGGAGTTCTGCCCAGAAGCTGGCTCACTTTAGACAATTTGATTTTAGAAAATCAAATTGTCTGAGAACGCACCAAGATCCTTCTCTCCCCACACAATTAGGAGAGTCACCTGTTTCAACCACAGAAGACAGGCCTGACTTCAGAGCCTTCCCCAGCATCTCCGCCATTCCAGCTAGACAAGGAAACCAACCACAGACAAAGATGACGTCCTTTCATACCCAAATTACTGTATCAGAGGGTCCTAAACTAGTGTCAACCTAAAGGAAGAAACTGAGGCATAAACTATAATTTTACTTTATTTTATTATTATTATTAATTATTATTATTATTATTATTATTATTATTATTGCAGTTTCTGGCCAGGGCTGGGTTTGAACCCACTGCCTCCACCATATGGGGCTGGCACCCTATTCCTTTGAGCCACAGGCACCACCCCACAGACTATAATTTTAAAGCGCTACCTAAGCCATAGTGAGGACAGCTGGTCAGGGCACAGCACGGTTGCCCTGGGGAGTGCTCCACTGGGTCTTGTTACAGGCAGGTTTCTACTGGCAGGAGACAGAGAAGGCTGACTCGGAGGAGTCTGACGGGAACTCTCACTGCTCTAAAGAAGTAACATGGTGAGGGGTTGTTGAAATACAGGGTGTAAGTTATGGTGCAGAGCACATGGCATTTCACAACTACTTGGCCTCAGTCAGCCTAGAGGGGGCATAGCAAATGGCTTCAAGAGGTGATTATTTAGCTCAAGGGGAAGTTAGAAGGCACTGTGACTACATTCCAATGCCTTGCAGGCCTGCTAATTTTAAGGGGCCTTCTTCGGATAAAAAGTTTCTTTTTGTTCTCGTTAGGCACTGACTGGATGTGGACAGAAGCCAGGGAACTAGCACAGAGGTGTGGCAAGTTAAAACACAAAATAGGAAAAGAAATCTGAGTGTTGCAATTTCCTTATTATTACAATACTCGGAAATAGAATCTTAGTAATATTTTGCAGGAATTGTATGACCCAAAAAGGTAAGGTTGGCCAACCAAAGCAACCTATAGGCTCCCAAATTTGAGTAGCAAAAAGCTCGTTCACACAGGAAGTAGGGTCTCTTCCTATAATTGGCTTCCCCTCCACTGGAGGCTGCTGGGTAAGGAGGTCAGCCTCCCAGGAGCGTCCCCCACAACGCTCCCTCAAACCACAGGCCTGCAGGTGTCTGGTGCTGCTCCACTCGTTGGCCACAGCCATTTCTCACCTAAGGACAGTGGAACCACCATACCTGACAACCTCTCTGCACTGACCAGCTCCCTAAGTGGACCTGATTTTCACAAACCAGAAATGCATCACATGTACAGTGCAGGAGGCCTAGTTTCTCATATCAACCACCTCTGTGTGTTGACCAGAATGTGACACTCCCTCAGGCGGTCAACTTACAGAGGTCCTATTGAATTAGACATGGGAACCTTGAGGAGAGTCACAAATAACTCTCACTTCCCCAACATTTCTCTTCAGCACCAACAGAGGCACGAACATTGCTGCTGCCTCTGTTTTAATAATCTCACATGAATTCACCTAATTGATGGAACCTGATTTACATCTAAAAGGATATGATCATTGGTGAAAGATAGTAAAGTGATGTTCGTAAGGTGCGGAAAGAAGAGAAATGCAAACAGGTTAGATGAAAATAGAAGAGCACATTTCATGATGGTAGGGTTGGAAAAATCTTTTTTAACTTGTTACAAAAAGCAAAGAGTGAGGGCGGTGCCTGTGGCTCAAGGAGTAGGGTGCGGCCCCATATATCAGAGGTGGTGAGTTCAAACCCAGCCCTGGTCAAAAACTGTAAAAAAAAAAAAAAAAAAAAGGAAAGAGTGAAACAAAAGTTGACATGTTCCACAGTACTATGTTAAAAATTAACATCTCATACTTCCCAAAGGCTACACAAACAGATAAATGTGAAGCCACTGAGATGCAGGATATGCTCACAAATACTTTTCCACATGTATATGTATTTTTCCTACTAATATTATAGTAGAAACTGCAGGAGCATCCTCCACAGTGGTCATTACTGCTAAATAATTGACCTTGACCTTCATTCAGCACCCCTGCTCTGCTGGTAATGTTTATAACTACTGAGCCACTGTTGTCTTGCTGCTATATTTAATGACGATGTCATGGGCACAGGCACCCTCTCAAATGGAAAGATGTTAAGACCGACTTCCGGAGGCTTTATATTTCTTCAAGGGAACCCATTATGGAGAGAATTTAATTCCTTACTGACTCCAGAATTACAAGGCAAAGTACTTTCATGATGGAATTACACTAAGCTACTAATTATCTGTTGTGCATTTGAAATTTAAACAATTTCACTTGCCATAATTACCTTTTTTTCTCATTTTCATCTCAATAACTAAATTCACTTGTTAAAATGACATTATAAAGACATCTTTGTTAAAAAAAAAAGGAACTCTGAAGACAAAGTTAGATTTAAATAAATAATTATAATAATTTAATGCTAATATGGTCAGTTTTTGTGCTTTTACTCATAAAAAATAATTCTTAACATTTTAGTATATGTGCTGCTAAAGCAAGCACAAAAAATTATTTATTCATGTTATAAGGGAATATATGTTTTCTTTTATTTTTTAATTTTTAAATTTTTTATTTATTTACTTCTTGTTGTTGCAGTTTTTGGCCAGGGCAGGGTTTGAACCCACAACCCTCAGCATATGAGGCTAGAGTCCTACTCCTTGAGCCACAGGCACTACCTGGGAATATATAAATTTTCAATGTGGACATGAAATTGCTAAATAGAGGACAGCTGTATTTTTAAAGGATTATTATTTATGCCAAGGTGTGAAATTGGCCCTAAACACTGAAAAATAGATTTTTAGAAATACATGCTAACATGTTTTCCATGACCATTTATTGCATTAATATTCATGTGTGCATTTGGCTTACTCAAAACTAAAAGAGACTTACGGCCTTGACACTTCTTGAAGCTTTGCAGAGCTCATGTTTTAGATGGAAAATTGTTTCTAAGATTGCTTCTGTGTATGTATCTGTTTCCACCATGTGCACAATCTCCAAACGTTGGAGTTCTGAGAACTAATTCCGTCTAATTATGCAGCCATTCAAATGTCAGAAGGAAGACAGAATTATTTAAACCTATCACTGACATTTGGAGTGATCAGCTTAACTTCCAGGAATCCCTTCTACCAGTTACTGAACTCCCCAAAAGTTTCCATGACCTATTTACTGCATTAATTAACAAAAAAAAAAAAAAAAGATGAATTTTGCAATAGTAGTATCATTTTCTTTTTACTACATAGTTCATACAAGAAAAAAAATGCCCATCTTATTGATCCTTGCTATTTGTAAAGTATTTACTGTGTTTCATGAGCTTTACCTACATAGATGTATCATGTTCTTTGTGCAATCTGCAAATGGGGCAATTAACATAAATAAAACTAAAATTACTGCAGGCCACACAGCTAGCAAACAGCTAGAGCTTGGGCGGCACCCTTGATTCCCCAGAGGCTGTGCCTACATGTTCTTGGTTGTCCTGCGGGACGGCTGCGAGGCACAGCCGGAGCGTTTCTTCTCCAACTCAGTGGAATGCCGTTCTCTCGGGAACATCCGAGGTAATCTAGAATTGAGAGGAAGCAGACATGGAAGTGTGTGATACTTTGTCTGAAACACTTGAAACCAACTCCATCTAGAAAACCAGAATATTTCAACCACCGAAATATAATAAATATCTCTTGTGGAAACTGGCGAAGGGGCTCTACTCAGATATTGATATATCTGTAGAGAAACATGTGCATTTTCATGCTAAGGGAGACAAACGTGCGTAGCTTCATTTCCTGTTAGATTTTACTACCAAGTGGTCGATTATAGACATTCATGTTGCCATTTAAAACATCTCTTAGCAGTGGACAAGAGAGGAGTTTGTTGTGGTTTGTGGCTGCTCCAGGTGGGGTTTTAGTAGGAAGATGAAGAGTGAGGCTTGTTACAGGCAGCACAGCCACGTGTGGTTCACCTTGCCCTAAGTCAGGCGCCCTCAAACTGCGGCCTGCGGGCCACATGAAGTGGTGTGAATTGTATTTGTTCCCATTTTGTTTTTTACTTCAAAATAAGGTATGTGCAGTGTGCATAGGAATTTGTTCATAGTTTGGTTTTTTTTTTAAACTATAGTCCGGCCCTCCAATGATCTGAGGGACAGTGAATTGGCCCCCTCTTTAAAAAGTTTCAGGACACCTGCCCTAAATCCAGGGGATACCCACGGTGTAAGACATGACTCAGCCATTCCACTTTTCCCAGATCTAAAGATTTCTTTGACTAGATAGATTAAAACAAACAAACAAACAAACAAACAAAAGTACTTCTTGAATACTCAACTGGTGTTTTACACATTAACATGTCCTCCCAAACTAAAATTACTGCATGTCACACAGCCAGCTGTTTTGAAATTGAAATTTATTATGTACATGAATAGTTTGAATGAATATGGTGACAATAGCCTTCTGTTAAGTTTGAACACAATGGCAGTGACTACTCAAAGCCAGACCCTCATAACTACCATCTGTGAAGACGTAGACCATTATCACTCACACGTGCCTGGTGTTGGCCTTGTGACTTATGGAAGGTAATTAGGTACCTGTTGTAGATTCAGAATTTTCTGCCACTGGACAGCACAATGATTTATCTTGTTTTTTGTTAAAGTGTTTTTGAAATATTTTTTGAGACAGTCTCTCCTCTAACTTACATTCTCATGAGATTTCCATGTTGTTCTGAGTCACCAGCTCATTCTAGAGTGTTCTTCAGCAACTAAGCCAATTAAAAAAAAAAAAAAAAAAAAAAAAACTGGGTGCAAACATCACACACATAGATCCCTTTCCTTCTAATGTGTACTCTCGTTAAATATGTTAATATTGCCCTAATAGTGTCTAAGGTACCACAAGGGCGAGACTCAGAATTTTTTGAAATTAAATCCATATCCAGAGCTTGTAAACAGTGACAGTTATGTAATCCCATGAGGTTGGTCTGGCATACTGTGATTATTCCTGAGAAAAACAGAATGGAAAACAGCTTCTCAGATCCCAGGTTCTGGTTGGCCTATGTAGGCTTTTCAGTGAAGTCCTCATTTATTTCAATCAACCTGACTTTTTTTTCTCATTAAATGGGCTATAAAAGTGAATTTTCACATCCTCTGCTTTTATTACTCAATTTTGTATTTCAAAGTATCTTATGTAAATATATGAAATCTATTTTCATGTTCAAAATCAATTCCCTCATAGAACTTATTAATCAAAGGTATTATTTAATCTCTTTATAGGGATGATTCTTATTGAGAGTAGTATATTTTGAAATTCTATAAAACAGCAACAAAAAACACATCACAGAAAGCAAAAGTCTGTGAGACAGACATAAAAAGACAGAAATTCAGTCAAGAACCAATGAGCCAACACCATTATCTATTAACTGCATAAAAATTCCATTGGATTTGGTACTTATCAAGTTCTGAAGTCCAAAACCTAACACATATTTTCATTTTACCTTTCCCCAGATCTAGCACATCGCTAGTAAATAGTGGATTAAAATACATGGGGCGAAAGGTAACTGAAAAACCACAAAAAGGTACTGCGTGCTTCTCCATGACTCCTGGAATGGGTCAGGAAGTGAATTCCTAACCTCAGATACATCAGTATTCACATAAATCTATTCTAAAGGCATTAGACAGTCATCCTTCCTTCTACTGAGATTAAAACATCAAGATCTTCACCTACAAAGATGTCACTGTGGACATGACCCTGCACACCAAGACACCTGCTTCCAGTGGGACGGAGATGGTACATCGGCCAGATGGTGCTCACAGCACAGAGCATGGCTAGTTGGAGAGTTCAAAGCTCTGGCTTACAGGAGAATTTAACCCAGTGCCTATTCACATTTGTGGCACTGTCTAACCTAAGGAACCCCAACCCCAGTGAGTGATTATTTATTAACTTAAATATTCTATAACGTATTCTATAACTCCATCCCTCTGTACCAGACCATTTGCAGATAAGAATGCATCAACTCCCATCTCTCTGCCTCTGTGGTTTGAGAGGTCTATTTCCTTTCACATTTCTTTTCACGATCATTTACTAACAAACATACCCACGGCTTTCTGTGTTAACAGAAGAGATGACTAATGAAATCTAAATAGTCATAAAAGGAAAATTCCCATGAACTGGATAAACACAAGAATTACAAATGTGATGAAAAGGAATAAGATGCTACAGAAATTGATACTGCCAAGCGTATCATTTCAGCCACATTTCAATACTGGTAACAATTACTTAGAATCAGCAGCACCGCACAGCTAATCAACCGCATCTGTTCATCTTCACAGCTGTTACCCCGGAAAAAAGAGTCTCTCTCCTCCCTGCACTGCTCCAAACACACTGTGATTATAATGAACACCTATCCTGATGAGAAGCACAGCCTCGTGTCTTGGAGAATATTCAAACAGGTCCATTTGAAAGTCGAAGATACGTGGTTACCAAGGAAACTCGCTCTGCGGCAACAAACTGGCTTAACTCAGAGCTATGCGAGTGTATTTTATATGAGAATCAACTTGATATTCATTGTCACTTTCTCCTCTAAAATGGTTAGAAAATAGGATGAAATTATAAATAGCATCAGCAATGCACTTCAAAGAGTAATTCATTTAGTTATTCGACGATTCTTTCACTTTGAAAAAAAGATGTATTCTTTACTAATGCCCTGAGTGGTGTGCGTGCCCCGGAGATGTTCCACAGAGATAGAAGGACGGCAGGAAAGCACGAGGAAGAAGTTCACTGTGGCAGACTGCTCGGTTCTTTAGGGTGACTGACCAACGTGGGAAGTTTAAAGGTTGCTTTATGTGACAGGTACCACTGTAGCTAGATCTGAAAGGAAGTCTTGCTAAGAGTTGGATGTGGGAGGAACACAGGAGAAGCAGTGAGGAATTAGGTGCATGACTGCACCTGCCAGGGGAAGGAGGCGCCGAACTGCACCTGCCAGCGGGAAGGAGGCGCAGAACTGCACCTGCCAGCGGGAAAGAGGCGCAGGACTGCACCTGCCAGGAGGAAGGAGGTGCCGGACTGCACCTGCCAGCGGGAAGGAGGCGCCGGACTGCACCTGCCAGGGGGAAGGAGGCACCGGACTGCACCTGCCAGGGGGAAGTAGGTGCAGGACAGCACCTGCCAGGGGAAGGAGGCACAGGACAGCACCTGCCAGCGGGAAGGAGGCGCAGGACTGCACCTGCCAGCGGGAAGGAGGCGCAGGACTGCACCTGCCAGGGGAAGGAGGCGCTGGACTGCACCTGCCAGGGGAAGGAGGCGCTGGACTGCACCTGCCAGCGGGACCGCATGCCCAGATGCACGGACAAAAGCAGCGTGGGAAGGGCCTGCGCGGAGCCAGAGCGTGCCTCACCCTGCGGTTTGGAGTCTCATCCTGAGAACACTTGGAACACTCTGCTTGAAATAACGTGGGGCCAGTCCGAGGATAAATGCGTCTTCCTGGACATCCTGGACTGCCCGTCCAAGTTGCTACCCACTCGTGGGTCCCCTCCCTTCTCCACCACCTGCCATGGTGTGCGCTTCGCCTACACCTCCTTACGGGACTGTCCTCTCCTCACCCCGGAGCAATGAGTCCGGTGCCCGTGGAGCTCTTCCCCCTCGTCCTTCCCCTCCACCCTCCGGGCACAATGCACTGCAGCCACTGTGCCCTCCGTCCTCATGAAAAGACCGTCCAGGGGAGCCTGCTTCTTCAGCCCTTGGTTGAGTTTGCCTCGTTCACAACAGCCCTGTTGCAACAAGCTGTTCCTTCCAGTCTCTCTCTCTAGAACCATCTTTCACCACTGGACCGTGCTAGCATTTATTTGAAAATTAAGACATGATTTTAATTAGTTTTCTTTCCTGAGTTTACAAATACCAAAATCTTCCTGGGTGTGATGGCTCACACCTGTAATTTTAGCATTTGGGGAAGCTGAGGTAGGTCCCCTGAGCTCAGGAGTTTGAGACCAGTCTGAGAAAGACCCTGTCTCTACTAAAAGTAGAAAAACTAACCAGGTGTTGGGGGGGCGGGGCACCGGTAGTTATAGCTTCTGGAGAGGGTGAGGCAAGAGGATCTCTTGACCTCAAGAGAGGGAGGTTGCTGTTTGCTATGGCACCAGGACTCTCTACCCAGGGTGACAGAGTGAGACTCTGTCTCACCACTTCCCCCCCACCAATCCCCATTAACTTCATGTGACCCAGTGTTCTCCACCTTATAAATATGTTAATTACCAGCAGCATTCTACAAAATTTTTACTACTAGTTTCATTGCACAAATGAGAAAATTGAGGAACAAGACATGACAGACTCCAACATAAGCGTTTTGGCTCCAGAACCTGCACGCTGAGTCCTGAAACTGGTTGTCAACCCAGCACACAGCACCTCACACCATTCCTTGCGTGCTTCACACAGTTTTTCCTTCTCACCAGATTGTTAGTATTGTCAGAATACACGTTCTGTTTTTGTGGCTCTTTCTTTTTTGCCTTCCACACAACAGCAGAACGGATTATTACTACAAACACACTGAGTAGCACAGAACATTACCAGCACGTCAGTAGATGCACAGCTCAGCATCCAACCCCGCGGCCCAGCTACCAGCACAGTGACTCTGGGAAACTTCAACTGCCTCTTCCTTAGTCATCTTAACTTCATAATAAAAATGATATTGGGTAATATTGCCTCCTACTAGGTGTCATGAGAATTGAAGAGCATGTGTGTGACTATGTGTGCATTTGGGAATCGACCTTGGCCTGGTTCAAAGGACACGTTTATGACAGTGTAATTGCTGGTACTTGTGTCAGCCTGATTAGTTCCCCAGATGTACTTCAGGTTGGATGTTTTCCCAATTATATGAACACTTAGTTCTGCATTTTTCCCAATAGTGAGTGAAATATTACATGAGGAGGAAATACGAATTGTGTCATAGGTGCCATGGCACATTGGAGCCGGCTGATTTCCAGAAGCACAGCCTTTCCGCCCTGCCGCTTCCAAGCTGTGTCTAGGCTGGCTTCTCAGCTCTCCGGCAGGATGTCAACACCATCAGAGCATGGGCAATTGAGACAAGGATGTCTCACGCTCTCAAGCCCTCCCCCTGTCCCCCTGCCCTGGCAGGCTTGTCCACACATTTGCAGCCCAGTTTCAGACCATGATTTTTTCACCGTGTGTTGAAACTCTTTTTTCTTCGAACTTTAAATTGTTGGGGCTCAGAAACCAAGACCCCAACCATGGGGCTTTGACAACCTGAACGAAGATGAGGCCTTGGGTCTCTCTGAGTGCCCCCCGGCCCTTTCCCTGGGACAGGAGGAAGTTGTTCTCTGATATTCCCTTAGCTGGTTACAGTCAGGAACCCCCATGAAGAAAACAAGGATCTTCAGTCCCTTCTTTGAGTTTTCATACACTGGATTCATGTGGCAAAAAGAAAGACTCGAGTCTGTCAAGACACCTGCATGTGCTTTGTCTCAACGAGGTCTGCTCTGTGGGTGCAACACACTTTGTCTCAGGCCATCGTACGTTCTTTAAACCCATCAAATTCTCCTAAAAATTCATCCACACTGCCCATCTCTCCTACCCTGACAAGAAGGATGTACAAGCACGTGTCCATCCTCGTGTGCTGGACAGTCACTCTGTGAGTGGTCTCAGGCACCCTGATAAACGTACATGCCTTTTCTCCTATTAATCTTCCTTTTCCCTATTGAGTTTTTGGTGAAACTTCCATTTCATTCACAGTTTTCCCTTGACCCCCTTTAGGGTCAACCAATCATACTAACAATACCTTCCCCCTCATTCTCGTGTTTCTGCATAACTAACATACATGTTTTCAGCATTCCTTTCTCTGGGTCAGCAGCCCATGAGGGTGTCTGAGCCCTCCAGAGGTGTCTCTGCTTTCTGGCCTGTAGGGTTTGGGTGACGTGAGAGGGTCTGGCGGGTACTGATGAGTGCAGTGGTCTAGTCACAGCTGCCTGGGGGGAGAATCCAACTGCACGCCTGACCAAGTACATTATTTGAACAATAATTTTTAATTCAACTTGTTCATATGTTGTTCAGGATATTGTGTCCTCATTTATAAGTGAAAGATGTTTGTAATTTCACTTTCTAATAATATATTTTTTCAAAAAAAAAAAAAAAAACACATCACCTTGCAGAGAAATCCTATGGCAAACTCATAGTTGTTATTTGAGGTAAGCTTTTAATAGCACACACACAAAAAAAATTTAATTTTTCCTATGAAAATTCTCTTCCAAGCCCCCCATTGTCAATTTCAAACGTGGTGCATTCTCCTTGAGCCAACCATACAACTATCTGACCCCTGAAAGTGGCGCCATCCATGAACCGTAACATTGAAGAGCTTGGGAGGAAAACATATGCCAAATTTTGTAGGGAATAGAGTGTAATCAGAAAAGTGACATTATTTCTGGTGCCAATCACCTGCAACTCATAAAATTAATGCATTATTTTAAAAAAGAAGAGAGTCAACATATCAAGTGCAGAAAATGAGGAGAAGCCTGGGGCCAAAATGTCTACGCTTTCTATTTACCTGTCCCTGTGTTTAAGTGTAAACTGTGCACAGGGCATAATCTTTTTCTTGGCCTCTGTTTAGTAATCTGCAAAGTAAGCAGGTTCAACTAAGTGATTGGTATGTGACTTATAGTCAGAAATATATTCAACCAGGCATCTGATCTGAAAGTATATATATATAAAAAAAAAAATAAGTTTAATGTTCCTCAGAAATAAAACAAAAGACCATTTGATGTTTAATGGATAAATATTTAAAAACACTCCTTTTAAAGATGCTTTACTCATGTATTTTTAAATCTACATTTCTTTCTTTTACTATAAACACATTTACAGAAAGGCAAAATTGTTCTGCAATAGATATCCATCTGTTACTTCTTTTATACTTTGTTATAGTAACATATTTCTGTTGTATAATCACTTCCCTGTAAACAATGATAAAATCTCCATTTAGGATTGCTGTAATTTGAAGAAATGAAGAGAGGAGGGGAAAAAAAAAGAATGTTTCCAAATTATGTATAACATAATGATTCTGTTGCCGCTACTATTAGCTTTTAGGATAGCCAGTTTAAAGTCTATTTTCAAAATTTGTTGCTTCCTTTTCTTTGAGACAGAGCCTCACTCCGTTGCCCTAGGTAAAGTGCCCTGGTACAAGCCTAACTCACAGAAACCTCTAACTTCTGGGTTCAAGGGATCCTGCTCCTTTGGCCTCCAGTGTGCTGGGATTACAGGCAGAAGCCACTGTGCCTGGCCTCAGATTTTCTTTATAACAGGTTGCTTAGCAATATTGAGAGCATCTCTAACCTGGCTCAACTTTTAGTCCATGCTTCAAAGCACATGTAAGAATGGCTTGCTGCTGGGAAGATTTGCAGAAGATTTGCCCCATCTATCCTGTTGACTTAAGAAATAGGGTCTTTTGTCTTTATTGTCAAAAATAAGAACTGCATTTTAGACATTTTTCTTTAACAAGTAAACTCCTGAAAAAAATGTAAGAGTATTTCAGACTAGTAAATTAAGTCAAGATGAACTGTAACCTCTCTTAATAATGAACTCTCTCCGGAGTAGGTGTCAGACCTGCTGAAGGAGGGCCAGGCTATGGGCAAGGCCCTTTCTCTTAACAGTGTCTTCTTCCTGGTCTCTCTCAGGGTGGGATAACAACAATTCCCTTTAATTCCGGTGTGGAGATTTACCTGGAAAAAATAATACTGTTGTTCTGGAGATCATTAAGTAGGCAGCAAACGAAATGTTGTAGATTAGTGTAGCATAAAAGTTGCTATTTTCGGGGGTGGTGTGTTTAAGGTATAGGCAGGATCTCCAATCACATGTTTCTGTCATCCCAATGAAAACACTTCTCTGTGAGACAGAGAGGGCCCTTCTCTTCTTCTGCAGTAAGAGAATGGGGGTCTGTTGGGCCACGTGCCTTGCACTAATAGTATCCCTGGGAAATGACAGAGGCCAGATGAGGTTATTCTAGCCAGTCCTAATACTGCTGATAGACATATGTGAGCCGCCATGCCGTTTACTCCTCTGAGGTTGTCTCCCACATGAAATCAAAGGTTTTTGAGGTAGTGCTATTTGACACTGTTAGGGCTGGGACCAGGTGTTGGATCCCCATGTTCCCAGCACCGAGGAAAGGTGACTGGTACCAACTTGGCAGAACGAATGGGCAGAGCGAACAGGTCCCCGCAGGCGGAGTGCTGAGGTTTAATGAAGAGCTGCTCCTGGCCAGCTCACCTAAATGTTAACAGAGATGGGCGATGAGTTGAGATAGTCACCAAAATGATTGAAAAGAGCAAGGGCAAGTAAACTTTCAGCAAAAAAAGAAAAGTTTATTTTAACGGTTCGTGAACAGCAAAGCGGCCCATCCAAGCAACTACAGGCAGCAAAGGGAGCACAGTGCTGGATTTTGAACACAACTTTGAGGGGTGCCAGCTGCTTCTTATAAGTTTCCCAAGGTCTTGATCAACTCTTTACCCATAACAACTTGCATCTATCTGTCCATGTCAGAAAGTCCCAGGGACATTAGTCAGCCCCAAAACAGCCAGCTCCCCAAAGCAAACCACTACTCAAGCCAATGCAAATAGCCTAACCTCATCCACCGTCCACTCTGCTCATTTGCAACTGTCCAGCCTCGTCCCTTCCAACACTGACCTATCCATTCATAGATGCAGAAGATATTTAGACGAGAAAACAGTAAGAAACTATCTCCACTAAAGAAAGCAGAAGGACTCCAGGTGGGTTCAGGCTTCCATTTTTATATCCAGGAACAATGACTCAAATAAATAACGATTTATTACAATTAAATTATATCATATTATAATATACATTACTATGAAATATTATATAATTGTATAATTAATTGTCATATAAATTATACAATATAATCATATAATTGTATAATTAATTGTAATATGAAAGTAACTGTTATAATTACATAATTAACATCATATTACTAGAAGTTATTATAACAATTAATTACTAGAAGTCTTCAAAGATGTGTTTCCTATTTTATGTCACCCTGAGTGGCTTCTAAGCTGAGAAGACCATAGTCATAAAATGATTTAATCATTTTTTACTTTCCCCTTACCGTTCCACCAAAGTCACAGGTGCTCAAAGGCAGATGGAGCTGGGCTCTGTTTCCCGTTAAACCTGGTGCTGTCTTGATCAGACCATCGCAGAGATGCTGTGTTTGAACATCTGTCCACTCCCAACGCAGAAGTATATGCACATGAAATAGAAAAGGAAGAAAAAAGCCACAAGCAGGATCAACTCCAAATTAACCTGCCACACTGAGCAATCTAAACTCCTGGATTACAATCAGGAAGGGACTCATCAGCTCCACCTTCTCCACTGCCCTGAAAACTCCCTTGTGCAAGAATGAAATTTTTAGCTCTGTGAACAAAATTCAGGGCAGTGGCTACTCTCAAATTACTAGAAATCCTTTAATCACCTAGTCACAGTCTAAGTTCAGTGAATGGCACGTCCGGTCTCAGGATTCACTCTAATCCTTAGTTTAGATAAAATTGTCCCAGTTCCCAGTGACCGTCGTGTCCCCTGCCCCAGCCCTGGGCTCCCCTCACTCCTCTGCGAGGCTCCGACAGCCGCGTCCCAAGCAGACCTGGGAAACGACAGGGACCCGGGAAAGTCACTTTGGGCCAAACCCCGGGGAGTTTGGTGCTGTGCGCGCTTCCGGTTCTTTAGAGATTCTTCATCCCTTCATTAATTCGAATCAGGCAAACACACTTCTCCTTTGATTGTTTAACCACTTCTTCCTCTGCTTCTGGACGCCTCGGCGTGTCCCTCCCCTGGTGCCTCTACTTGGCCCCGGAGGGGACCCGCAGGTGGCCCTGCCAGGCCCATGACACTGGAACACCTGGGTCCCACACCTGCCCGCAGCGCAGGCCCGTGCTGCTCGCGGAAAGCCAGCTCGGGTTTTTATTTCATTCAGGTTTGTCACTCTGCGTGACATGGAGGTCCCCTGATGTCTCTAAACATCCTGCAGAAGTCACACATCCCCTCACCGCGTCCTGCTCACAGACCAGCCCCCCGAGGAAGGACGGGGCTCCCGGCACTGAGGGTCTCTCCTCGTGCGCTCCCAACCTGCAATTCCTCGCCCAGCCTCTCCAAACCATTCTACAGGGTGGGGGCCACTTATGACCGAAAGGACTCATTTCCGGGCACTTTTTTTTTCCTGGAGGGAAAATTACTACTGTTGGACACCGACTCCAGAATACATCAGCTGTATAAAATTCAGCAAGAACTCTTCCTGACATAGTGACGCTGCTATTTTAAATACACAGTTATAGAAAGGCAAGTTTCCACAGTTTACCTAGGCAGTGAAGCTGCAAGCCTGAGGCCGGGGGACTGCAGGACCAGGGGGAGGCGGAGCAGAGACTGGGCAGTGTGGGCTGGTGAAGGCGAGGCTGGGGCCGGAGGCCCGGGTCCAAGGCCAGCACGGTCAGCAAGGCCGCTGGCAGAAGCAGGGGGGCCGCAGGGAAGGCACCCCCTCACCCCCTAGCCCGGGGCCTAGTGGTGTGCTGGCTGAAAGTGCTGTCCCTGGAGAGCCGGTGCAGGTCTCTTGGAGGGAGACTGATGGTAATCAGCTGCTAAATATTTACTAGCATTCCAGTGGGAAACAAAACAAACAAACACCTCTCAAAACAAACATGCATATAGTTCAAAATCTGAAAGGGGTACTTTAATTCCAGACAAAATAGATTTTAAAACTAAAACCTATAGAGCAACATAGGTCTCATGGTAATTATACGTGAAACATCTAAACAAGAACAAACGAAAGTCATGACATGTATTAGTATTAAATGTATACAGCAAGTCCATAAAAACTACTAGAAAAAGTCAACAATTACACAATACACCAGGGAAATATATATATATATATATATATATATGACACAGAGTCTCACTCTGTCACTCCCGACAGAGTGCCATGGCATCATAGCTCACAATTACCCCTTTCCTCAACCTCCCTAGTGGCTGGGGTGACAGGTGCAAGTTTTTCTGTTTTTAGTAGAGGTGGGATCTCACTTTTGATGAGGCTGGTCTCTAACTCCTGAGCTCAGGGGATCTTCCAGTCTTGTCCTCCCAGAGTGCCAGGATTATGGGCAAGAGCCACCACATTCGGCTATAAAAGGGGTAAGTTTTAACAAATTTCTCTTAGAAATGGATCAGGCAGTCAAAATATTCATAAGAAGATGGACTCTTTGACGAAGAGAATTAAAGGGTCTGATTTAATGGAAAATATACACACATATATTCTCTCAGAATTTAAAAATAGGGTATTTTATCATACAATATTGAAGATTATGATAAAAATGTATGAATTCATGGAAAAATGATTAAATCAGATATCCTCTTCTATTTCCAGCTATTAAAAGTCAAGGTTAAGACGATTGTTGTTTTTGTTTCCATTCTCTAAGGATGTGATTGCATTCCACTGAGGGTCCTATGTTAGTAAACATTCGTATTCTGTAGAGAAAGCATTAGGCCTCTAGGCTCATTTTAAAACACACAGAGAATTTCATGCAAAACTAATTGAATGTTTTAAACCAAAGTAGAATAATCATCTAGCGACCTAGAAACTAATGCTCAGTCTGACAGGAACTGAACATGGGAATCCCATCAAGTCTTATTTATACCATAGTATTTTATTTCAAGGACCAAAGATGCTGAAATAATTGGAAGATGGTCAGCAAAAATTCTGTCAAAAAATGGTAAACTGATAATCATGGATAAGGCAAGAAATTTATTGATAAAGCACATCATATTATCATAATAGAGATAGAGCCAAAAATATAGACTTGTCATGCTGGCGTGGATGTGGAGAGAAGGGAACACTTTTACACTGCTGGTGGGACTGCAAACTAGTACAACCTTTCTGGAAGGAAGTATGGAGAAACCTCAAAGCACTCAAGCTAGACCTCCCATTTGATCCTGCAATCCCATTACTG
>CAUYPK010022437.1:0-21780 GCA_963574355.1 Loris lydekkerianus
GGGAAGGGAAGGGAAGGGAAGGGAAGGGAAGGGAAGGGAAGGGAAGGGAAAGGAGAAAGACAAGAAAGAAAGAAAATATTTATAAAACTTTACTCACAACAGTGAAAGTGCCCATCAAGGGATTAAAAGAAAACCAAACTGTGATATATTCATATAATGGAATAATACTGAGCAATAAAAATAAAGAATCCACTGACAAAGAAAAATTATCATACTGAGCAAAAGGCCATTCACACAAGAGTACACACTTCCTGGATGTGTTTACAGAAATTTCTAAAATAGACAAAACTAATCTTCAGTGATAAAAATCAGAGTAGTGGTTATTTCTATGGGGAGGAGGGAGATAACCAGGCAGAGACACAATGAATCTTTCTGGAGTTATTGAAATGCCTCAAAAGGAGTGTGGTTTACATGGTTTTATGTATATTTATCAAAACTATTCACCCTTGAGATCTGTGCATTTCACTGAACTTAAGTTAACCTCGATTTTAAAAAATCCTGGGTTCTATTTGTAGGAACTGATAATTTTTTTAATGGAATACAGAGAAGCTAGAAAAACCAAGAGATCTTTCAAAAAGAATTAAGATGATAAAGACTTTCACTGCCAGATTTCAAAACTTACTGTAAAGCTAAGGTCATTAAGACACTGTGGAAATGGTAATGAAAGATACATGCATTAGTGGAACATAACAGAGTCCAGAAAGATTTATACTTTTATAACTCATTGATTTTTCACTTAGAAACTTAAGCAATTCAGTGAGGAAAAGAATTTTTTTTCTATAAATGGTACTGGAACAAATAGCTATCTAGACTTTATGTGGAAGATACACATAGAGAGAAAATATTTATTTTCTGCATACATATTATATAGAATATATTTATCTATTTTCTACAGATCCTTGGTCAGATGTGTGTTATGAATATTTTTTCCTCTATGGTGTGCTTATTAATTTTCATAACAGTGTCTTTTGTAACCAGAAGTCTTTTTTAAAAAATGTTAAGAGGGAAAAAATAAGTTTCAACTCATCCCCCACATCATACACAAAAAAGTAATTCAACATGGATTGTACCATTTTTATAAAGTATAAAACTCCATTGCCAGAAAAAAAAAAAAAACAGGAGAATATCTTTGTAACACCAAGATGGACAGAGATTTCTTAGACAAGAATGAGGAAACATTAATCCTAAGGGGAAATTTTGAGAAATTATTAGAATATTTCTATAAGAAGACAACGTTAAGGAAAAGAAGAAATAAGACAGAGATTAGGTGAAAATATCCATAATAATTAAAACTAAAGAACCCTTGAATCCAAACTATGTAAAGAACTCTTCAACCTTCAATCATGAAAAAACTCAATTTTTAAAATGAGTGAAAAGTGTTAAGCAAGTAGCTCACAAGAAAAGATATATGAATGGCCATAAGCCACATGGAGAGGGGGCTCAATAGCTTAGTCATCAGGAAAATATAGATTGAAACAAAAACTTTATGCAATCATAGACATACTACAATGGCCGTCATTTAAAAGATTGACAACACCAAATGTTGGAGAGGATATGGAACAATACAAACTCACGTACATTGATATCACTAGTGTGAAATGCCGTAGCCACTTTGGAAATCCGTCTGGCAGTTTCCCAGTTAAAGTTAAACATCCTAAGGGGAATAAGATTGAGGTTACACTTATTTTTAAGTGCTTTCCCCAAAAGAATCCCAAGATGCCCTTTCTAGGTTTTATAAAAGGGCAAGACTGCCTAGTTTTCCCATGGAGAGTAAGAGGACTTAGACATATCTTCAGCCAGGTGTACTATTATAAATACCCATCTTTACAAATCTGAAAGGGATCCTTGAACTAATAACATAATGACAGAAAATGGCTGAATCCACAATATGGAAAGTATTAAAGTAGTTTAGTATACGATTTATGTAAACAAATATGCACCAAACTGCAAATAATAACCAGTACGTTTCTGGTATCAATTCAAATTTCTGCCCACTGAAAAATCAATGTAACTCTCAGGCACATGTAGCTTAGGGAAATGCTCCTGAAACAATATCAAGACCTTTGATGCCTTTGACTATTCCATGTCTTACAGCAGTGTATAGTAGACCAGTCACTTCCTGATAAGAGCTCTTTCTAGTAATCTCTTTAAATGAATATGCTGACTTTGTTTGGTGTGGGATTATAAAAATGCACACAATATCATCCTGGATTGAATTCTCTGTCTTTGATCCTCTATAATGGTGGATTTTAAGAACAGATCTCAAGTACCGCTGAAGACAACGCTTAGGATGTGTGTTACATGAAAAAAATGTTCCTTGTTATGCAGGAAAGCCATTCCTGCTAGTCTTCCTTCCTGTGTCACTTTATCAAATGACCCCTGTCCTGCAGCTGTTAGCATTTTATGTTCCCTTATGTTTAGACAAAGGGCTTAAATAGTATATAATATTTTAAGTATTCCCTTGAGAACCTATTTGTTCTTTCCTAAGAACAAAGTTATGACCATAACCAATGGTCTCACTTCAAGAACCTTTTCACCCTCAAACTGATCCTTATGTTTGTGGCTCTTAAAATTCTCTGAAACATGCTTTCTCAGAGGCAGCCTAGTATGAGGAAGTGATTTAAAACTTTGCCTGTATATCAGAATAGCCTGGAGCTCTTTTCTAAAATACCAATGTCCAGACTCCAGACTCCACCCTTGCGGTTCTGATTTAATTGTCCTAGGATGAAGTCCCAACTCCAGATTTCTAAAACCACAGCCATTGGAAGGATTAAATTCAATGCAGAATGTAAGGCACTAAACACAGTGACTGGCACAGTTATTTACTTGACAAATGCCAATTGTCCTCTGTCACTCATGCCCTCCTAGTTTCTGCTGAGGCAAAAGGAATGCCTAAAGTATGATTCTACTTTAGTGGCAGCAAGGTCAGCAATGCTCATTGGAGTAACACATTAGGGGAGAAAATGATAGCAGAGGGGACAGTGGCCAGCCCCTGACAGGAGACTGTGACACCGAAAGATTTCATTTTAATGCAAGGCAAGAGGTTAGGGGAATGAAGGAAGAAAAAGTCAGATTTAGTAAAATATGATCACTTGGCAACTTTAAAAGGGATCATTGCCAACACTTCTGCTGCATGGACATTTTATTCAGAAAAATTGGGGGGTAGGGGAAGTGACAAATGGGCTCCATTTAGCTTATTATCTGGATTTAAATAGAAAGGTCAAGACTGAAGTTCAAGGTGAAGAAAGAAGAGCTAATGGAAGTTGAGGAATCCTCTCTGGAGAGAAGATATAAACCACAGCTCCTCTCAGGTCTTAGCCAACACCCTGTCCTCTTAGGGAAAAAAAAAAAAAAAAAGACAAGGAGCTAACACATGACAAGCAACTTAACAACTTCATATAATATCTACAATAAACACTGTTAGGTAGTTAGTCTTTCATTTATTCAATATATATTTGTTGAGGACCTCCTATATGTCAAACCCTATGCTAGGAAGATTCTGATTTCATTAGTGATGCATTGAAGCTAAGTCACTTGTCAAATGCGAGTAAATCACAAGGCTTGATCCAGGGTTTGACTCCAAATAATATTTAGAAATAAGAAAGTTCCCAATAGCTGGGGAAATGAGAAGATGTGATATCCCAGGTTTGAAGCTCTTAAGTTATGTCTGATACATCCTCCCCACCAAACCCAGCAAGCTTTCTCCTTACTTCAGATTGAACTTCAACTGATAGTTTGTATGTCCCCTTCTTAGAGGCCTTCCCTGACCTTACATGAGCTGAATGTCCATTTGTTGATCTCTGGTCGCTTATATACACATCTGTTGTGGCAAAATTATACTGCATTGTAACTATTTACTTGAACCATGTAAGTTTGCTCGGACTATTTACTGCCCCACTGGACCATGAGATCCCTAAAAATGGAGATTCCTCATGAATCACATTTGTATCTATAGGACCTGGTGTAATGCCTGATGAAGATTTGAAATGGAAAGAAGGGAGGGAGAGGAGAGAGAAAAATAGGAAGGAAGGAAAAGAGGAAGAGAGGGGGGAAGGGAGGAGATAAAGGAGAGAGAGAGGAGGGATTTGAGTGTAGTTTCATTGAAGTCTTCCTAAAAGAGATGAAAAAAATTAAACTGACAAGATTTAAATCAACAGGGGAAGAACTAAAGGTCTACTTTCCCTTGCTGGGAAATCAGTTCAAGGAAAAGAGTGTGGAATTGTATAGAGACCCCATCAGAGCTACTGCCTGGCTTAGAGGGAAGTTTTCAGGCTAAGTTGAGAAGGAGATAATGCGTTTAAGGTCTGAGGATATCTCACAGGATTCATGAGCATTCAGCCATGTAACAGGTATCCACCGAGCACCTACTATGAGCAAAGTGTTCCACCCAGCAAAGGACCCCAGCACCACCCCTGCCATCACGAGCTCACAGTCCTACAAATCAAACATGTTCTGAGAAACAAAATGCAATCAAGTAAGGACCTCACCGAGGGAGTGATGCAATTTAAGTGGGATTTAAGGGCCATTTATCTTGTTCAGAGTGAAGAATGATCTAGAAGAAGGGAGAAAAGAAGGAAAGAGGGTAGAGAGAAAAAAAGAGGGAGAGAAAAAGGGTAAAAAAGGATAAGAAGCATAAACTAGACTCTTGACTCTGTAAGGGCAAAGGCCTGCTCTGTATTGTTTGGTCTTGTGTCTGTCTGTTCACCAGCATGTCCTCAGCACCCAAGGCCATGACAGCAGCTCGAGAAATACTTATGAGATGCAATGGGATGGGCTGGAGTGAGTGGGGTGGAATTGAAGTTAATTGAGGGAGGGCAGGAGAGGAGCCCTAGGCTGCTTGTCATGGTCTCTGGTGTCCTATTTTCTTCCTGATTCTGCACTGACCAACCAAGAAATCAAGCACTTCCTTGTTTCCATTTCTTCATCTGTTGAAATGATGAAATTCCAACTTGTACACTACTTTTCCATAGAATTGAGTAGTCTCTAAGGTCAAAGTAAAGGCTGCATGGTAGGTTAATTTTGGACAATGCCGTGTTAAATAAATCTAAACAGGTCTCTTGACCATGGGAAGCTGCAGATCCTGGAATAGGCCTGTGTGAGGCAGAAAACTGCCAGAGAAAGGTGGGGTGTGCTGTAGTTCCCTAATTCATCTGGCTATAAGACCTCAACCCTCATTCTATTTTGTATTTTTTTTTTCACTTTCAATCTTACAGAACTTATTCCAACTAGAACAATAAACACAACCCTGAATGATCTCTAGGACCTCTCCAGACCAAGCGGTCTGTGACCTCATCCAAGTTTACCTAGTCAAGGATGATCACGTACATTCAGGGTTAGCAAATAGCCTGTGTGAGCTGGTATGGAGGGGAGAGGAGGCCTTTGTCTGTGAGATGGAACAAAGCATCATCACAAGGAGACTTGCAGGTCCAAGTAAAGAAGTCTGCGATTGCTATGCAAGATGAGACCTGGACATTTCACTTGAGAAAAGCGGGGCCTCTGCTGCGTGAGGCATTGATATTCTGGCACGGTTTTTAATTTCCCATCCCTGGGATTAGGTACGTCAGGGAGGAATCCTTTGGCCGCCTTCTCTCAATACATCCCAGAGCTTTTATTTTGTTACCAATTTCCCTACATTGTGTGCTTTCTTTAAGAATCATAACCCTGTGAATATTTGACAAGTGAATAGCACAAACATCTTGTAACACAGTTTTCCCCAGAGCTGCATTTCATACTATAATCCGAGGTGATCTCAGTTGCCAGAAACACTCACGCCGTTAATGGATTTGGAGGGAATGCTGGTAATGAGATTTTCTCAAATGTGAATTGTTTTGCTTTCAAGTGCAGGGTGAAATCCAACGAACTATTACCTTAGACATGCTGGTGTCGTAAGTCCAGCTGATCAAATGAATGCTTGATGTGTGTTTCATGTGGGCCTTTTCTGTTTCAAACAAAAGCCAGAGGGGGTTCGATCTTACTGTTTCAGAAGGGATGAGTCTTGAGCCCTGGAGAGGAGTAATTCTTCCGTATCCTAGGGCACATACTGGGCTTCATATCCACAATCTTGAGGAATTGATTTATTGCATTCATTCATTCATTCAACTATGTGCCTAGAGCTGCTTTGTGCACTGAGTGGCATCACAAACCAACAAAATATCAAGGTCTCTGTGGCTATAGGGCTTACTACTCGGTGGCACATATAGACACAATGAACAAGAAAACACAAATATTTAAATGTCAGAAAATGATAACAGTGTTGGAGAAAAATAAAGCAAGATAAGGGATATAGGCCGGTCATGGTGGATCATACCTGTAATCCTGAGAGGCCAAGACAGGTTGATCACTTGAGCTCAGGAGTTCCAGACCAGCCTAATCAAAAGCAAGATCCCATCTCTAGTAAAAATAGAAAAAATAGCCAGGCATTGTGTTGGCACTGATAGTCCCAGCTGCTCAGGAGGCTGAAGCAGGAGGATCACCTGAACCCAAGTATTTGAGGTTGCTGTGAACTAAGCTGATGCCATGGCATTCTAGCCTGTACAACAGTGTGAGATTCTGTTTTGAAAAAGAAAAGATAAGGGTCACAGAGTGACGGAGTATAAGAGGAGTGTCCACAATGAACAAGAAAAGGGTTACAGAGTGATGGTCTCTTTGTGAAGCTGACATCTGAGCACAGACCTGGAGAGAATAGGAGAACAGAGGCCAGTGACAGCTTTAGGTCCCCAAAGCTCTTGAGTGAAAGAGCTGAGCTTTATCTGACTCTAGGTCAAATACTCCTCCCACAACGTCACCTGTCCTCACTAAGAACACCCCAGGGAGAAATATCAGGGCAGGGCAGAAAGTGGGAGATGATGCCAGATCTAGAGGAGAGAGCAGCTAGTGTCTAGAAGAAATGATACTAAGATAGAAAGAAAGAAAACTCAGGCAGGGCCCAGGTGGACAGAGCACAAGGAAGACAGGCAGTTGTACCTGGACCCATCCGTCCTGCCTCATGCTCAGCAGGCCAAGCCGGGCTCCTCCTCTGTCCTCCCAATCAGCCCCTCTTCCTGACTTCCCCAGCCCCATGGACAGCACACAGGCCTCTCTGCTCCAAGTGTGGCTCCACACGTCGACTTCTGCTGCCTGCAATCTTCACTTGGCACACCCTCAGGACCTCCTCAGGAGCACTTGTGAGTACGAACACCCTCTTGTAAAGGGGCCAGCAGAATAGAGCCCAGAACGGCACCCCTTTCAAATATGGCCATTTGAGAAATGATAGCTATTGCCCCAGAAATACTTCTCCACCCTGCTGCGGAGCTTCCTGGCTAACTCAGGATTCTCTGAAGCAATGGGATGCAGAGATCAGAAAACAGAAGAGAGGCCTGGCCAAGGAATCCTTTCATTCTGATTTCTACGAGACTCTGTCTTTCATCCAGGTGAGTGGTAAATCCAGAGGAGCGGAAGAAGCCTTTTTGCAGGGTTGCATCTGAGCCAGACGCTGGGCGTTAACAGAGCAAACACTTCTTAGAAAGGAGGGAGGGGTGGGAAAAGGAAGAGCAGAGAGAGGGAAGGAGGGAGGGGGGTTGGGCCTTGGTGTGTGCCACACCTTTTGGGGACAAGACACGATTGCAAGAGGAACTTTGCCTAACAAATGCACTGGTTTCTTGTACCCCGAATGAATCCCCAACAATAAAAAAAAAAGAAAGAAAGAAAAGAAAGAAAGAAAGAAAGAAAGAAAGAAAGAAAGAAAGAAAGAAAGAAAGAAAGAAAGAAAGAAAGAAGAAACGAGTTGCAAACTCAACTGGAGAAAGAGAAGAAAATGCTTTGCATTTGGGTGGGCTCAGTCCAGAACATACTGGAGCCCATGGAAGGGGGGGTCTGGGGAGGAAGGAGCTTTGTGTAGCTCACATTATCTATTGCCGCCATGCCAGAGTCCATCAGACTGCTCTGAGGGTCACTTGCCAGCAACTTCTATGCCCGCCACCATCTTTCTCCATCTCTCTCTGCCCGAGTGCTTTTGCTGGCTGCTGGAGCATTCTTGGCCCACGTAAAAGGCAAGCCAGAGTGTGGAAGAATTCATGCTTCAGATGAAACCATCAACTAGTGATGGAAGTTTATGGATGAGTGCCCAAGTTTCCTGGGCCCTCAGTGGGATAATCCTAAGTACATCCCACATACTTCTCAGAGGATTCTAGTTGCTCACAGCAGAAAGTCAATCATTAACCCCCTTTGCTCTCTTGCTTGTTTCAGCACTTTCTTATAATATTACTTATAAACCTTTTGTACCTAGTATCTGCTTTCAGGGAGAACAAAACTAAGACATTGGAGAAACTGGTCCATCACTAAGGAGGCCCCTAACACCCTGGAGATTCAAATGGGTTTGTTTCTGACAAGGGTCAGTATCAAAGGATAGCCAATTCTAGCAACGCGGGAGAAGTAGTAACAAGCCTCTAAGGAAAGAAGCTATAGGTTATTAAGCATGAGATGTCCGATTTCCTTAAGTACTAAGTTGGACAGTTGATATCTCTGACATCTCATTTTAACACTTCTTGTTTTACTTTTGTTGTAAAGGTACAACCTCATTCTTTCCGAACACACATTTTGGTTTGTGTGTTTTTCACACAAAATTTTTAGAGCGATTTTTGTGAAACCATGGATAAACCCAAAATCTGTGTTGTCTTCGAATATGAATTCCATTGTGGAACCCATGCAGAGCAGAAAGCATGACATACCAGTGAAGTTCTGGGGAAAGATGTGGCTAATGAACACACAGGACATGGATGGTTTGAGAAGTTTTGTCCTGGTGATTTTAATCTCAAAAGGGGCCGTGTGAGCAACCCAAGACCGAGGTGGATAATGGTGAGTGGAAAGCTGTAGTGGAAGTGAATTCACCTCAACCTACACATGAGTTAGCAGCAAGGTTCAATGTTATAATCCAACAGTACTGGACCATTTGAAACAAACTAGCAAGGTGAAGAAGCTGGATAGATGGATTCCACATGAGTTAAAGGAGCATCAGAAGAGACATTGTCTTGAAGCTTGGCTTTCTTGGCTGTCAAGACATAAAGGGGGATCATTTCTACACTGTATTGTTACATGTGATGAAAAATGTATTCTTTTTGAGAATCACAAGTGTTCATCACAATGGCTAGGTAAAGATGAAGTGCTGAAACACAGTCCAAAACCAAACCGTCATCAACAAAAAGCTACTAGTGTCTGTTTGGTGGTCCAATCCTGGTATTATCCACTATAGCTTCATGAAATCTGGCCAGTTGATGATGGCAAATGTCTACTGCAACTAGTTAGGTAAAATTGATGAGTATGCTTGCAAGTAAGCAGCCATGGTTAGTCAATAGAGACAGGCCAATCTTCTTGCAAGACAATTCTTGACCACATGTCACACAAACCACAACTCCAACTATAGAAGTTGGACTTGGAAACTCTTTGTTATCCTCTGTATTCACCAGATCTTCCACCAATGGACTACCATTTCTTTCAAGCTTTGGACCACTTCTTCCAAGGAAAAATTTCAATTCTCAACAAGCTGTGAAAAATAATCTTTGGAGATTTCATCACCACTCACTCTGCATGCTTCTTCGCTGCTGGCCTAAACAAGCAACCACCAAGGTGGCAACACTATATCAAAAATTGTACTATTAATGTTTGAGACGGAATAATATATACTTTGAATTCTAAATAGGACATTTCATTTTTAACGACCTAAATAATTGGCCTCCAAAGAAAGTACCTTGCCATTGCAATCTTGTCAACAAAGTTTGGATGCACAAATGCTTCCCAAGAAAAACGTGGGTTCAAGAAACCTGTGTGAATCTTCTTGGGCTACCATAACAAAGTGGCTTAAACAACAGAAATGTATTCTCTCACAGTCCTGGAGGCTAGATGTCTGAGATCAAGATGTTGACAAGATTGGTTTCTTCTAAGGTTTCTTTCCTTGGCTTGTACATGGCTGTCTTCTCTCTGTTTCTTCGTATGATCTTCCTTCTGTACATATCTGTGTCCAAACGTCTTCTTCATGTAAGAACTCCAGGCCCACCCATCTGATTGCATTTTACTTTAGTTACCTCTTTTAAGATCGTATCTCCATGTAGAGTCACATTCTGAGCCATTGAAGATTAGGGCTTCAACATATACATTTGATGGGGGTGCAGTTCAGCCTACAGCACACCACAAGAGATGCCCACCTCCAAGCTAACCAAAGAAAGGTTCTTATTCCACCAGTTTTCATGTTCCTGGAGGCAGCAGCTCTTGGTTAGGAGCAAAGTGATGATGAGGCTGAGAAGACAATGGATAATGAGCCCATCAGATGTAAGGAGGTGGTGGGAGGGATGGGTATGAAGTCTAAGCCACCACAACTATTCAACCCACCAGTGGGTCTGGTTCTATCTCTATGGAAATGAGCTCATTATGGTTAAATCCTTTTTCCACCTCCTGGTTGATTCATGAAGTGGTTTCAAATGTTGATAATCACTTCATGAATCACTGACAAACGCAAGAGCCAAATATCTAGCACTTGAGATTGCTCGTTTTTCTGATAAGTATCCCTGCCATGATGTGGGGCTGTCCTCCTCTCAGCATCCAGGTGAACAGACTAGAAAAGCCCTCATTTATATGCCAAAGTCTCCTGCTTCAGTAACTCCACACTGGTCATTTTGTCAGGCATTGAATCTCCCTCAAACATTTAATGAACATGAATGAGAGAATTATTCAGAAAGATCATTTTGAAATGCTCACCGCATTGGGCATGAAGTGATCAGCCATCAAGTTCTGTGATATTGTTTCCAGGGGAAGTGAAGTGGTGTTGCGCAGAGGACATCCTGGCGGCCATGTTTCTACCCAAAGAGGAATCTGCTTCTGCACAGACTATACACAAGATATTGCTGTTCTCTCTAGGCAAAGAGAGAATACCTATCTCTCAGACAGACTAGTCCTCAGACAAAACAGAAACTAAGGCATCATGTTGGAGAGAGATACAGAAAGCTACCACATTGCATTTGAACATTCCTGAATCTTGAGATACCCAAGGCAGGCAAATGTTCCTGCCAGATTTATGCCTGGCTCACTCCCTCATTTTGTATACCTCTCCTTACCCTACAGAAGGGTCCCTGTAGCACTTCTGCTTTTCTTTTCTGCTGTATTGTTCTCCTGGCATTTATCACCACATCCCGTGTTCTAGACCCTTCTATTGGTTTATTCTCTGTCTCTTCCCATGAGCAACTAAGCTCTACAAGGCAAGGATCTCTGTCTTTCCTATTCTTTGATACAGCCTCATGTCCTAAAATAGCACTTATCACAGAGAATAAGTGCCTAATAAATGCTAGTAGAACAAATGGGTGATTTTAAGTATGACAAAAACTGTCATGAACGTGCAGAAAATCTGTGGAACTTGAAGAAAAAAGAATGCTGCCTCAATGGTCACTTCTCCCTCTATCCCAGGCACACATTTATGGGTCTCTCAAATGCTTGGTAAGAAGGAGTAAGGGTCCAAAGTCAGTGGTAGCGGAGTTCTTTGCACACAAGTTTATACCTAGTTCTCATTCCAGTATAGACCGGGGCACCCTTATCATATCATGCCAAAGCCTTCACTATGTCTAAAGAAAAGATCTTCTTCTAGATTCTGTAATGTCTGGGTAGATCCCAAATAACCCCTGGAGTCCAGATCCAGATCCTTGTAGTGGGTACCGCTAGGTAAGGGGCTTCCTTCTCACAAGGCTGCCTCAATAAGACTTGTTTTCTTGGTAGTGTAGTAGAATTTTTCTATGCCATTTAAAGTCAAATAATAATTTAAATGAAAGAGTCTTTCTGGATTATCTGCTTGCTATTTGCTGGAAATGTAACTCCTAAGGTTCAGAGAGGGAAAGTCCTTAAGCCAAGGTCACACAGCAGGTTGCAGCAGAGTCAAGACAGAAACCTAAGCCTTCTCATTTCCACTGAAGTGTGTATGTTTCCATTCTAAGTTATTCATTCACATTTTAAATTTGAAGAATCTTACTTGGAGGAAGAAAATCAGTGACTATCCCACATGGTTGTTTGCAGACCAGAAGAAACCAAGTGGGTGAGATCAGACTTTCTGGGGCCTCTGGTTTGCTTTGAAGCCTGATGTACTTGATGCAGAAGCTGCCTTGGAGGTTGCTCATGCAAATGTCCCATTTTACTATGGGCAAACTAGAGTTCCAAATGGGCAAGAACTTGCCCAAAGTCACCCAGTTAGAAAAGTTAGAGGTAGTCCTCCAGCTCCGTGTCTCAGGTTAGGCCATTTTTTTCACTCCATCTTGCTGAACTTACCATCAACTATAGTTCTAGGGAGAGAAGTCTTTTTTTTTTTTTGGGAGAGAAGTCTTAAGGGTCATTTTTTTTCAAATGCCCATTTTCCAGATGAAAGGACCGACTTGGAAATAGAGTCTAGGTCTTGATTTATTTTCTCCACACCCCCTTTCCTGCATCTATTTTTGGCTTGTTCCCGTTTTTCATAAGACCTTGAGAGGAAAACAGCCATGCCTTGACTTCAGCTTCCTGGGAATGGGGTTTTCAAACCTGTTCTCCCGATTCTGCCCCCCAGCAGGGAGATTCAGCAGAGCAGCCCACTCTGCCACTCTGTCAACAAGAGGGGGGTGAGCATCTGCCACGTGCCCCTTCCTTGAGTCTGCAAAGGTTTGTTGACTGCAATGTGCCGGGCCCAGAGAAGGGGCTGGGCTGAAAAACACGGACAACAACAACACGGCTCCTCTCCTCGTAGCCAGGGAGACAAACACTGCACCCTTCTCATTTGCTTTCAAACGTAGCTTCAGGGGACACAAGCGCCATGGTAGAGGCAGGCAGAGAGCACGAGGGTGTCTACATTCAGAAAAGTCCTGAAGAATGCGATGTTCCAGGTTATGCCTAAAGAGGAAGGGAGAGCCTTCCAAGCTAAAAGAGGAGTAGGGGATGAGGAGCATGAAGGTCCCCAAGGTGGGGGCCCACGCATCTCATTCTTGGCTGCAGATGCATGAGCCCACCTTTACCCAGAATACCCAGCATGCAGGAGGGCAGGTGTCAGAAGTTCCTGGCTACCTGAGATTTGACTAAGAAACATACCATCTGTCCCATAGCTGTACTAACAGCTTCTTGCACCACTGAAAGGTGCCTCTGGACATTTGGGGGCCCCAGATTTCTCATTCCGAACCTACATACAAACAGGACTGGAGGAGTGAGCACTGTCTCCATGCCAGAATTTCAGGGCTGCTAGGGACACTGCCTAACAGTGTCAAGACTCCATGGGCCTTGGAGTTCAGAAGACACAGGTTCCAGTCCCAACTCTGCCCCCTGCTAGCTGGGGAACCTCAGGCAAGTCATTGTACCACCCCGGGGCCACAGCTTCCTCTACTTCCCAGAATCCTTGAAATCTCAAAAGATGATCCGGTCTGAGAATTCCACAGCACATCATGGATGTTCTGCAAGTTTTCCTTCTGTCCTAATCTACCCCGGGCCCCAGGGAGTGGTTAGGCCTTCATCCCTTTAACACAGCTGCTTCTGTTCTTGCTAAAGTAGAGACAAGGAAGTGTCCGCAAAGTAGGGGACATTTGAGCAAGGCCTTGAAGGATGAGCCGCTTTAGAGATTTTGTCAAAAGTCCAGCTGGTACACAAAGAGTGTGGCTTTGTGCTGCACAGGTGAGGATGACGAGGGCTGGGTTGGCCAGGGCAGGGGCAGTGGGGGGGAGGGGGGGTAGGAATACAGAGGTGGTGGCTGGCACCAGGAGGTACTACCTAGCCCCTCGTCCAGGCTGCCCCCACTGCACCCACTGGATGTGACTTCCAAGGTGATGCACCCCACTTCCCATCTGACAGGTAATGCCCCACAATCGCCTTCCTTTCCCCCACCACTTCCTTCCTGGTTTCTGGCAGCCAGGCAGTCCCCCAGCTATACTGTTTTTCTTCTCTGTAACACATCAAGCATCTCTTCTTTGTGATTTCCAAGTATCCTCCAGCTGAGCCCTGACTGACATCCCCATCCTCCCCCAGCCTCCCCCTTCCCGCCGGCCTCAGCAGACACATTCTTTACACACGGCCTCCTCACCAACCGAACCCTTATCTCTGTCTGGTTTTCAGCTTAAAATAAGTCTCTAAAAACGCTCTTTTGAAAACAGCCTCCCTCACTACAGTAATATCCAGGCTGGGCTTTCAACCATTGTCTCATCAAGCCAGGGATTGCATTTGACTAAATCACCTCCCAGCCTGCGTCAGCGTGCCTTTGATGGGAAATATCTTATCTGTAATCAGTTTACTGGGTTATGGACGCAAATTTCCTCTGCAAAACATCAGACTGTGAGAGGCTTTGCTGGTGTCTCCTCCCAGCAGGGCTGCTGTACTCTCATAAACCTCAGAGACCGTGTCCTAGAACTCTTCAGGGTCTGATAGAGCCTAATCCAACACCCACCATCTCAGGGCAAAACTAAATGTATATTTAATTTTGAAACATGGTGAGGTGACTATAGCGTTAAGCAAGATAATAGACAATTATTGTAAGCCTACTATGTTCTAACTAGGTACAATGGCCATAGATTCTTATATTTATGGGTCTCACATATGGTGAAAGTACCAAGAGAAAAAAAATTAGAATAAATTCTTTACCATTTGTTGTGATAAGTGCAAAACTATGTGTATGTAAAAGGGACTCAGCTGACTGGGTGATGTCTGAACTGTGTTCTTTTGATTAAACACAAGAGTAGGAGTTTTGTCCTAATTAAAAATTATGGTAAAAAGCCCAATGCTAGTGAAGTTGGGAAATTTGTACAATGTTATAAGAAAACAATGTAAACAATGCACTTAAAGAATCAGAAAATTGTAAACAATATCCCCCTTCTGTCTTCCCTTCAGTAATAAATCTCCGAGGAATTTATCCTAAGTCAAAGGGAACACAGATGTTTAAGGATGTCCCAGATATAATTTTCCAAGAGAAAATGTCCAGGTAATTGAGACACATCAGCCCACATATATATAGAGTTATGTAAAGCAATTGTGGAGACCAGCCATTTGAACTCTATTTGGGATCTGATTTCTAGTAAAAGAAAGAACACAAAATGTTATGTTCAACAGCTGCATACGGTTTGGGTTTGACACTGAAAGTTGTCATTTTTAGTGGGTGATGCTTTTGAACATCAATAGTCTGAAAGGTCTTTATGTCTATGCTCCCCTTTAATTCTCAGAGCAACACTGTGAGGCTGATATGATGGTCCCCATTTTTCTAGATGAGAAAACAGAGGCTCGGAAAGATTAAATGATGTGCATCCAAGGTGTACAGCCAGGTCTTTCCTTCTGACTCCAAATCTGGGTTCTTTCCTTATTTCCATCAGCTAACCCAATACAATGACCAGGAAGAAATGCCAGGGGTGTGGGCAGGTAGGAGGTATCTGAGTCATCTGTCTGCTGCCAGAGAAGGCAATGTGGGAAGCTGTGATTCCTCACAGGAAGACCTGCATGCCTTATTGTTCTGAGACATCTGAGCCAGCCGCTGGGGATGGAGAGGGTGCCCATATTCCAGCCAGAAACACAGCACCTAAAGATGATAAGAAAAATGTATGACCAACATGTACTGATGTATGCAGCCTTATAATTAGGCTTAGTACTAGGGGACTGAGATGAGTTACAAAATGAGCACCTTTACTGCCCCATTGCTGAGGGATTACCATTTTATCCCATTCATCCTATTTTTTTCTTTTTTTCTTTTTTTTTTTTTTTTTTTGCAGTTTTTAGCCAGGGCTGGGTTTGAACCTGCCACCTTCAGCATATGGGGCTGGTGCCCTACTCCTTTGAGCCACAGGCACCGCCCTCCCATTCATCCTTTTACAGACACTAAGGTTGTTGCCACCTCTTGGCTATTGTGAATCATGCTGCAATGAATGTGGAAATGCAAATATCCTTTCAAGATCCTGATTTCAGTTCTTTTGGATAAACATCCTGAAGTAGGATGGCACGATCCTATAATAGTTCTCTTTTTAATTTTTTGTTTTGGAGGGGACTCCGTACTGTTTTCCACAGTGGCTACACTATTTTACATTCCCACAAGAGTGTCCAAGGGTTTCCATTTCTGTATACATACAATGGGATATTTTTCAGCCTTTTTGAAAAAAGGAAATCCTGCCATATGCAATCACATGGACAAACCCAGAAGACTTGACGCTAAGGAAAATAAGCCAGACACAGGACAAATACGATCTGAGACCACTTACATGATGAATGTGAAATAGTCACACTCGTAGAAGCAGAGTGTGGGGTGGTGGTTTCCAGGGGCTGGAGTGGGGGAAATGGGGAGCTGCCATCTGATAGGTATAAAGATTCAGTGATGCAAGATACAAAAGTTCTAGACATCTACTGGACAACATGGTGCTGATACCCTGTTTCCCCGAAAATAAGACAGTGTCTTATATTAAGTTTTGCTCCCAAAGATGTGCTAGGTCTTATTTTCAGGGGACGTCTTATCTTTCCTGTAAGTAGGTCTTATTTTCAGAGGTTGACTTATTTTGGGGGAAACAGGGTAGTTAACAATAGTGCACTGTGCTCTTAAAAATTCAAGGAAGTGGATGGCATATAAAGTGTTCTTTCCATAGTAAAGATTAAGAGTGTGTGCACCTGTGTTAGTGTCCTGAGCTCACCTCTAGTTTTCCCTTCACTTGCTGTGTTGACCTTGGGCAAGTCACTCAACTTCTGTGTCTCTTTCTCCTCATCTGTGAAATGAGGAGGATAACAGTATTTATCTCATAGGATTATCACGAAGTTTAATGTTTTTCCCAACATTAACAAGCATGGCACAGTCCCTGGAACATTTAAGCAGACACCAGGCCTAAGTGCTTTATATACACTTACAGATTTTACCATCAAGACAGCCTTGTGAAAAAGGAACCATTGTCTTCATTTTATGAGTGAGGAAACTGAGGCTTCAGGAGTGGGAGGTTGTTCACAGCACAGATGCGTAAGGGACCAGTGAATGACACAGACAGGCCTCTGAAATGAGGGGAAGGAGGAGAGTCTGCTGGCCTGCACGTCCCTGGAAGGCTTCCTGGAGTAGGTGGCATCTAAGCTTTACCATCAAGGCAGGTATGCATCTGCCTTTTCAGAATACTTATGATGGGAGGAAGGCAAAGACATGAGAAGATAGATAAATGCTAAGAAATAAAAAGTCCAGTGTCACAGGGGTCTAATCCATCCTGGGCCTTGAATGCCTAACCAAGATGTCTGAAGATGCTTCCTCAGCAGTGGTGCAGCAGTCCAGGCTCCAGGCAGAGGCAGTGCATGCAGATAATCACCCATTCTCTTTTGGTCACCAAACGTGCTTGGACACTTCCACTGTCCCCTCCTGGAGAGGCCCTGAGCAAGGTGAGGCAGCAGAAACAAATGGGACACATGCCCAGCTGTCAAGGCTGCCCTGCTCCAACCCAGCACCTCTCAGACCCTCATGTGCATCTCAATCCCCTGGGGAGCTTATTGCAAATGGCATGGATTCGGGAAGTCTGGGAATCTGCATTTCTAACATGGTCCCCTCAGGATGCCACTGCTGATGGTTCATTCGCCGCCACCATGGAAGGAATGAGTCTCTTTCCAGTCTCATGACTGCAATCCCAGCAAGCAGCATAAAGCCTGGCCCAGAGTGGATGCTTAAACATTTATAGAATCAAAAAGTTTAATCACTCTCTTTCCTGTTATCATTGAGTTTGATTAAGCACATCCCCTCCCTACCACATGGCAAGGGCTGTTTATTCTTCCTTGCTAAGTCTTCCTACAATCCAATTAATAGGATTCAGCCTCTTGCATGTGATCTTTAGGGATGGCTTTAAAAAAAAAAAAAGGTTCTTTTCTTTTTATTACATAAATAATACATCCTTGTTAAAAAGAAAGAGGGGAAGAAAAAGAATAAGAAAGAACAGAAAGAGCCTACAAACTGAAAAACATCCTTTTAGATTCTGTATGTTGCAGAATGGGAGCACCCTTTTTACATCTGTTGGCATTTTAATTTTCTTAAATTCTGAAGAATATTTGCCCGTGTCAAAATATCATTTTTGTGTCTGTATAATATTTCATTATTTAAAAGTTTCCTAGAGCCAGGCATGGTGGCTGGTGCCTGTAATCCTAGCACTCTGGGAGGCCAAGGCAGGTGGATCGCTTGAGCTCAGGAGTTCAAGACCAGCCTGAGCAAGAAGAAAATCCCGTCTCTAAAGATAGCGAGGTGTTATAGAGGGCAACTATAGTCCCAGCTACTTGGGAGACTGAGGCAAGAGGATTTCTTGAGCCCAAGAGTTTGAGGTTGCTGTGAGCTATGACACCATGGCACTCTAGCCAGGGCATAGAGTGACACTCTATCTCAAAAATAATAAAAATAAAGGTTTCCTATAGCAGCAGTCCCCAACCTTTCAGCACCATGGACCAGTTTCACAGGGGACAATTTTTCCATGGACCCCAGGATGAGGGGATGGCTTTGGGGTGATTCAAGCACGTTATATCTCCACCTCAAATCATCAGCATTAGATTAGCATCCTCGTAAGGATGCGTGCAACCTAGATCCCCCCTGTGCACAGTTTACGGTAGAGTTCTTGCTCCTATGAGAATCTAAGGCCACTGCTTATCTGACAGGAGGTGGAGATCAGGCAGTGAAGCAACCATGCAGAGCAGCTATAAACACAAATAAAGCTCCCCTTGCTTACCTGTCACTCTCCTCCCAGTGACAGGTCTGGTTTATCTCTCTAGGCCACAGACTGGTAGTGGTCCATGTCCCAGGGATTGGGGGCTGCAGTCCGATAGCACATATTTTTAGCACAAAACACAGTGACCTCGAGAAAAACAAAAACCAAGGTTCATATGGAAGAAATCATGGACAAAATGTGATAATACCTATGATTTGCTTTAAAATGAGCTAGTGAATGAGAGTAGAGATAGAACATAGCCAGCTATCTGTTGATTATTGCTGAACTATATAATGGTTATAGGAGGGATATATTTTATGATTCTCTTGCTTGTGTATGTTTTGGAAAATTTTCAGAATAAAAGTTAAAAAATATAAGCAATGCCTGAATGAGATCTAAGAGGAGGATTCTGAGATAGAGATGGAGATGGAAAGTGTTGAAAGTTAGTTTTTCACACCCAAAGAAAGAACAATGTTTCATTTAGGACGACTCAGCCTATCACTTCAACCAAATCAAGTTCCTTGAGCTACTAAATTGAAATAGAATAATCTGCCTTTATTGTTTCCTGCCCTGTCAAAATGGATTTGCATTTTAAGTGCATGTTCAAGTTCATGTCTATGTTAGAACTAATTGAGACATTCGGGAAAGTGGGTCACTGGGGACAAGGGGTTTGCCCATTTGGAGCCCTGTAGGCTGATGAGGTGGCCTGCAGAACAGGGGACATATAGCACTGCCCTGTCTGTACCTTGTGTGAACTTTAGACAGGTCATTTCCTCTCTCTGAGCCTCTGCTTCCTAATCTGTTAGGAAAAAAGAATTTGAACCAAATGAACTTTCTAACTTCTCTCTGCTCAAAAATAACTAGGTTCTACTCTGAGAACCATTTTCACCACTCTGCTTTGTAATGTGCTAATCAGCCAAATTTGGTAATTGGACAGAGCTGATGGGAGCAATTTAATAAACTTTGATAACATTGCACAAAGTAATTGTTCAATTATTTCAAACAGTTCAGTTTGGGAAGTACAACGGGAGGGTGGGGTGCCCACAGAAATTACCTTCACATATTAATCATCCCGTCTGATAGAAGCCAAATGAGAATGAAAAGCGTGTGGGGGTGTTTTTGTTTTAATTCTGATTAACTGTACTTTCATCTGAATATTTTTAAGCTGTGCTTTGGTCTTCCTCCTATGCATGTTGACTGAGTTCTGTTATCAGGATTTTAATTAACACCAGGTAGAGAAGGGGAAGCCGGGATGACACACTATTACTTCTGTTTGATTTAAAGTCAACGCTGGGGCCTCTTCTCCGCTGAGCTGTTGAAATTGTCTTATCTTGTGCATTCCAAGGATGGCTGTTTCATGTAAATGTCATTTCTGCTGTCCAAAATGTTACAACACACACCAGCACAAGAGAACTACTGTCTTGTTCTAAGAGACACGAGGGAGCCAGCGAGCATTTGATCAAAGGCACGATTCAAACATCAAAGTAATACCTCTTCTGTTAAATTCAGGAATCAAGGCACTGAGTAAAGGAATGGACACTCTGGCTTTAGCAATGGTCTCGACTTCGATCCTGAGAGAGGCCTGAATTTTCAAGGCTTAATCTGTCTGCAGAAATCAGGCTGGGAAGAGGCAGCATGATGAGCTAGAGGGACGGGAACATTTATTGCATCATATGGTCAGCATGCTCATACATGGACTTCATATGTTCATCTGCTCTGTGCAGCCTTCTCTTCTAAGACTAGAAAGCTGGGGCCACCATGACTCCATGCAGAGGCAATGGCTAAGAGCTTTTGAGTATGACGGACCTGGGTTCAAATCCATGCTATACCACTTGCCAGCTCTGTGACATTACATCACTTACCTTGATCTTCCAGGCCTCTATTTTTTCATCTATAAAATCAAAAGACCATATTTTATTATGTATAATATACACATTTTTAATCAAATTTTTGAGAGAAAAATAAGGATCAGGGTGCACATTATACATAGGTAGTACTATTTGTTAGCGGTACACAAAATTTCTTGTATCATGTATCTGTCCTTGTGTTTTGTAATTATTTGTAACATAAAATTCTTACACCACAATAGGTGAAACAATAAATGCTAAAATGCCTTTAAAATGCAAAAAGCAAGTACCTAAATATAAACAAATACAAATTTTAATTAAAAATTAAATGGAGATATTTTTGTCGTCTGAAAGTTTGGGCCAAAAACACAAGTGTGCATTAGATACATGAGAGCACATTATACACAGCAAAATACGGTAATAACAATTGATGCACAGGCACGTGTGTATTGTGGTAAATTCACACAATGGGATATTTCACAGGAATGAAAATGTGAACTATTGTTAAACATGAGAAAAACATTATGTCCAGGTAAAGAAGACAGACACTAACAGGTATATATTTTAATATTCTATTTATATAAAGTTCCAGAACTTCAGACTATCAGCAGTGGTCTTCTAAGTCAGAATAATGTCCACCTGGGTTGAGGATGGTGATGACTAGGTAGGGGCTTTGGAGAACTTGCTGAAGGCACAAAACATTCTATATCTTATTCAGGGCAGTGGTTACCCAAGTGAACATGCGAGGAAAGAGTCACGAAGGTATACTCAGTGGAATTTCTACCTTAATTAAAAACATTGCATGAAAAAATCATAATATCTCATATGCAGAATTGTCATGAAGATGAAATGAAGATAGCTCACAAAACACATCGTCATGGTGGTGGGTTGAACAGAGAACCAGTGAATGATGACCAACATTGTCCTCTAGGTTATCCTCATCATAACAAACATTTTACAATTTTCATTTATTTGTTTATTTATTTTTATTGTTAAATCATAGCTGTGTAAATTATTGCAATCAAGGGGTACAATGTGCTGGTTTCATATACAGCATATACAGCAAATACAGCAATGTGCTCGTTTCATATACAGCATATACAGAAAATACAGTATATTTCATATACTGAAATATTCTCATCAAACTGTTCAATGCCTTTATGGCATATTCTTAGTTACTGTATGTAGGCATTTGTATTTTGCATTTAGTAAGTTTCGCCTGTACCCATTCTAAGATGCACCATAGATGTGGCCTCATCCATTACTCTCCCTCTACCAAAACCTCCTCCCTC
>CAUYPK010022438.1:0-20298 GCA_963574355.1 Loris lydekkerianus
ATCAATTTATAAAAAAAAAAAAAAAGAAAGAAAGAAAATTCTTGTAAAGATGTTTCTCCAAGGGACATGAATCAATTTGTTTAAGTTTTCTTCTGGAAGCAGACCAGTGTGAGTTTTTGGAATCTCTTAAGTGTTTTGCCTTGCCTCTGGAAACTTTCAGAGACATTTCATACTTCATGAGATCAACTAAATATAGAGTTTAAGAGGAAATGCTCTCCTATCAGAGAGTGGTTTGCCTTTCATCTTATTCAGATCTCTCACATTAGGCAATTTGGAGCTGATCTCTGTTTTGAGATTGTGTAAACTGCCCATCTCTGTGATTTGTCTTTTTCAGATATTTTCACAAAAGGAACATCTTTTTCTTAAAACACCACAGGTTTTTTTTTTTTTTTTTTTTTGGAGACAAAGTCTTGTTCTGTATCCCCAGGTAGAGTGCAGCAGTCTCATCATAGCTCTGGGCTTAAAGGAATCTTCCTGCCTCAATCTCTGAAGTAGCTGGGACCACAGGGAGGTGCCACCATGCCTAATTTTTCTATTTTTGGGTAGAGATGGGGTCTCACTCTTGCTCAAGCTAGACTCAAGCATCTAGCCTCCCAAAGTGGTAGGATTACAGGCATGAGCCACCATGCCTGGCCCAAACAAGGCAACTCTTTACATATCTATAAGGCTAATGTTACTTCTCTCACAAGAAGAAATTTTACCTTGTGCTCTGCATCTCTCTCCAGAAAGCTTGTCCTGAAGTGGACATTGTCAGCCTCTTCAGAGGGTAGCAATTCCTCACCAGGGTATCAGGCCTCAGAGAAACTAAAAGAGCAGATCTAGAAGGGCTTTTACAAATCGTGGAGTCCTGATTCCCAGGGTCCTGAAATTCTATTCATGGTACTCTATGCAGGTGCATTTTCTAAAGGAAAATTAACATTTTTCTTAAGATTCTCAGCAAAGCACCTTGATTCCAAAAGTAAGCTAAGAAAGAGCCACTGGTCTAGAGTCTGGGCTAACATAGCCTAGACATATGGAAGATTTTAACACATTGACTGTCACACTAGAAAAAAAAATACTTTCCTTGGGGCCATGGTGTTTTATTAGGTCAAGCTAAGTCAAGAGACCATCTGAGTTATATATGCTTCTCCAGGGCCCAGGCGCAAAACTAGCATAAGTTAAATACAACTTATTTGGCAGTTAATTAAGATCAGCTCGTGTTCTCGTGCACCCTTTTGGATCACATTAAAGACAGATTCCTGGATAGTCAGACAAGAGTCCTGGGGACTAAGCACCCACCCACACCAGCGGCCCTCCCTTAGGGGCTTCCCCAAATCCCTCAGCCTCTCTGAAACCCAGCCTGTTCTGCAGGCACAGGGAAGTCCTGGGCACCTGCCACCTCTGTCCTTTTGTCTTAGTAGTAAGTAACTGCCTTGAAGCCAGAATTGGGCTCCGGAAAGGGCGTGAGACATTCTGAAGAGCAAAATCACTATTTCACCACAAGGGGGAACCCAAAGCCCGGACAGAGGAGACAAGGAGCCTCCAGCCGCCAGCGCGTGGCTCCGTAGAGCAGAGAGACTCCTTGGCCAGCGAGCCAAAGCTTGAAGGTTGAACCTGGCATCCCTGGAGTTACCCCTGAGGCCCTGAGGGGTCCTAAACAGTGCTGAGTCATTGGCATGATTTCTGAGTTGTGAGCAGAGCCCTGCAGAGGTATCCAGGTGCCCATGGATGTCACAAAAATAATTACAGAATTGTGACCCATTCAGACAGAAAGAATAAGGAAAGGATCCAGCAGTCAGGGCAACAGGAAAAGGTACCAAGCGTGGCTGCAGACTGAGTGGGGATTTGAGATTTTTCTAGGTATTCTACTGAGGGTGCAATTTGGACTCAGGAGGCAGGTTGCAAATCTAAACTTATCAAAAGGGCATGTTTAATGTGCAGTTAAAAACATTTAAGGGGGGCAGCACCTGTGGTTCAAAGGAGTAGGGCGCCAGCCCCATGTGCCAGAGGTGGTGGGTTCAAACCCAGCCCTGGCCAAAAACTGAAAAAAAAAAAAAAAAAAAAACCTCTAAGGGAACTTAGCATACTAAGTTGGGAAGACTCACCTAGATGTATGGGGCCCCAGGTAGGGCATCCTAGCCTCAAATCTCTTATAAAAAACAAGTTCAGCCTTCCTGGATTGGTAATCACAGATCCCAGACATATGTTGTCCACTCAAGATAGTAAAACTGTTTCTCTAGGACAGATATCCTTTTAACTCCAGAAAGGTTTGGAATTAACCTTTGTGATGGCTTGATACTGACTCAACTTAGCTAAAATGAAACTATATTTTTTTGGAAATTAATCTCTGTATGGTTCTGGGTGATGGTTGGTTACAAATAAAACATATGCAAGATTTGGAAGGTGGAAAAGCAGAGTGGAAGCAGCAGCCGTTATGTTCTGTTGGCCAGTGTGGGGTGCCGGGCGCTGCAACTCACACGTACTGTCCTGGTCTGCGGGCTCACTTCATCTGCACCCACACGAGAAGCAGACCTATGGCCCTCCCAGCTCCTGCATGTGTACAGCTCCATGGCAAAGGGTGCTCGGTCCTGCTGCAGATGTCCAGCCCATCAGGACTGCAGGTGATAAGGCACAAAGGGTCCAGTGGGTCTTTGCACTTCCCCCACTGCCAGAGTTCTTCCTGCCTGACCTACAGTGGCCTCAGGTCACCACAGACCCACAGACCCAGAAGCAATGGCCTTGCATACTTCCTTCACTAGCTCCTGCAATTGCTAAGATCTAATCTCTAAAATAAGTCCCCTAGTCCATATCATTCATAGTGGTTTAGCCTCTTTCATAAACCTTAACTGATAAAAATCACAAATGTTGGCTAGGTGCTGTAGCTCACATCTGTCATTCCAGCATTTTTGGGAGGCCAAGGCAGGAGGATCATTTGAGTACAAGACCAGCTGGGCAACTTAGCAACACCCTGTCTCCAAAAGAAAAAGTCTTGGTCGGGGCAGTGGCGCACCCCTATAATCCTAGCACTCTCTGGGAGGCCAAGGTGGGTGGATTGCTTGAGCTAAGGAATTCAAGATCAGCCTGAGCAAGAGTGAGACCTCTGTCTCTAAAGAAAAGAAAATAGGCAGCACCCATGGCTCAGTGGGTAGGGTACTGGCCACATAGACTCAGGCTGGTGGGTTTGAACCTGGCCCAGGCCAGCTAAACAACAATGACAACTGCAACAACAAAAAATAACTGGGCGTCATGGCGGGCACCTGTAGTCCCAGCTACTTGGGAGGCTGAGGCAAGATAATTGCTTAAGCCCAGGAGTTTGAGGTTGCTGTGAGCTATGATGCCATGGCACTGTACTGAGGGCAATATAGTAAGACTCTGTCTCAAAATAAAAAAATATATAGCCAGGTGTTGTGGTGGGTGCCTGTAGTCCCAGCTACTTGGGAGGCTGAGGCAAGAGAATCACTTGAGCCCAAGAGTTTGATGTTGCTGTGAGCTATGACCCCATGGCACTCTATTGAGGATAACAAAGTGAAACTCTATCTCAAAATAAAAATAAAAAAAAGTCTTAAAAACAAATCAAAAGAGATGAAGGAGATCAAATTCATGCTAAGTTTCAGATAAGTTTTAGCCATTAGAAAATCTGGGTGTATTTGTTACTTAAAAGTTTTGTAATGCTAAAAGAATTTGACATAGGAGCACTATAGACGACACTCATTATCCTATTTAAAATGTTACTTGATTTCCAGTTAATGGTTCTAAGTTGAAGGGTGCAAAAGAATTATAATGTCTGAGGACAATTTAGATCCATTGTATTATTAGATTTCTTATTACATTTATTAGACTTAGAAAAAGTGTTTAAGGCTCGGTGCCTGTAGCTCAAGCGGCTAAGGTGCCAGCCACATACACCAGAGCTGGCGGATTCAAATCCAGCATGGGCCTGCCAAATAACAATGACAACTACAACCAAAAAATAGCCAGGCGTTGTGGCAGGCGCCTGTGGTCCGAGATACTTGAGAGGCTGAGGCAAGAGAATCGCTTAAGCCCAAGAGTCAGAGGTTGCTGTGAGCTGTGATGCCATAGCACTCTACCCAGGGTGACAGCTTGAGGCTCTGTCTCAAAAAAAAAAAAAAAGAAAAAGAAAAAGAAAAAATGTTTAAGTATTTAGGAAGGTTTTTCTTAGGGTCAAAAGCCTGTCAAGTCATGCATCTAAGTACCTAAAAAGAAAACTAACTATATTAAATTCAGATATGCAATTTAAAATATTTAAGGGCATTCAGTAGACTATCTTTGTAATGGAATTGATTGCTAATGGAATTTAGATTGTTCAACTTCAGTTAACCACGTTTTAATTTTAACAAGTGAGGATGATTGTCTTTGTTTTACTATATTATAAATAGTAAAATGAAATGTGTAGATTGAAATTAAAGAAAAACAAAAAGGAAGATTTTCAAATTTGTATGGGGTTCATAATAAAATAACCAAATTTGTAATTTGAACTTTAAAAATATAAGGAATATTATATTTTAAAAGTCAATTATTTTAGGACAGTAATATATGTTTAAAATTCCAGTAATCATACATAGGTGGACTCAGACATCAAAACACCCCAAACTGGCAGCACGCTGCTTTTTTTATTTTTTTGAGACAGAGCCTCAAGCTGTCACCCTGGATAGAGTGCTGTGACATCACAGCTCACAGCAACCTCCAACTCCTGGGCTCAAGCAAGTCTCCTGCCTCCGCCTCCCAAGTAGCTGGGACTACAGGTGCCCACCACAATGCCTGGCTATTTTTTGGTTGCAGCCGTCATTATTGTTTGGTAGGCCTGGGCTGGATTCGAACCCGCCAGCTCAGGTGTATGTGGCTGGTGCCTTAGCTGTTTGAGCCACAGGTGCCGAGCCAGCACGCGCTTTTTGCAGTTCTCCCTAGCCAACCTGTCCCATTCTTTTGACATGAAAATGTGACAGTTCTCCTGATTCTAGAAATGTCCACACTGTTCACCCTAAGTCTCCCACTGATTGCTCTGAGTACTAATAAAGGTGAGATTTGTTCCACACACCCACCATGTGCCTTCTCCTGCTGGATTTCCTCAGTTTTTCCATTCCACTTAGAAATCCAGAGTTCTCATACTGCCCTACCCTTGAGGAAGAATGAAAGAGGATAGTAACTGACTCATACTCCAGTGAGCATTTACTGCCACCCATTCTGCACCAGTCCCTGTGCAGGGGGTTCAACTAAGTTTCTAGATGTAATTGCTCCCATCCACCCCATGAGGTAAGCCCCAGCACCCCCAAGTTACATGGAAACAGACTGACAGAGCTTCAGCAACTGCCCCAGCTAGCAAAGTGATCGAGTACAGAGATGGCTGTGGACATGGTCCAGGCAACACAGATTTATCCTGAGTGGTCCTCTGCTCCTTCAGGTTTTCACCATCTATTGATCCTGGGACTCCCTCCCCAGACTCCTCTGACCTCACCAGCCACCAGACTGGTAACTCCCAGCATTCTTTTACAGCCAAGATGTCCATCAAAGCAGGGAGCCTTGAATCTGGCCTGACTTGTGAGTAAAAGAAAAGACTACAACAGCCCTTGTCTTTTGGGCGTGGCTGTCCCTACAGGAGGTACCCCCAAAAACCCTGCAAGAGAGATGGGCCAGAGGAAGTTGTGAGAAATGGTGAGGGCTCTGCTGCCAGAGGAGTTGGGCTGGTTACTTAAGCTCTGTGAAATTGTTTCCACTGTAACTTGGGGGTGCTAGTGCTTGCTTCATTTTTGTGATCCTCTCCTACTCTGCAGTCCAGGGAGCTATCAGAAGCAAGAGTGTGGGGAAGATTAGTCAGACATTTCCTTTTATGTGTTACAGAGTCAAACTCTCCATCTATGACTTCAGATAAGTCATAGGAGCCCAGCAATGACCCACAGGGTGTCACAGCAACACACCCACACCCCAAACTCCACCTTCCAACTGTATGGAGCAGACAGCCTTCTTGAGCCATGTCAGCATGGTGCATGAGCTATGAACAATTTGGAAATGAAGTTATGAAAACAACTCCAAAAAGAATCAGAATTTACAAATGAATTTAACAGAGAAAGTGCAAGACTTATACACCGAAAACTACAAGCCATGGTTGAAAGGCATTAAAGAAATCCTAAATAAAGGGTAAAAACTTCATGTTCATGGAATAAAAGACCTAATATTATTAAGATGGCAAAGCTCTCCAATCTCATCTATATATCCAATGCAATCCCTATCAAAAATTCAGCTGCCTGGTTTTTTTTTGTTTTTTGTTTTTTGGGGTTTTTTTTGCAGAAATGGGAAAGCTAATCATAAAATTCATATGGAAATGCAATGGATACAGAATTGCTAAAATAATCTAGTAAAAGAAGTTTAGACCCAACATGGTGGCTCATGCCTTTAAACCTAACACTCCAGGAGGCCCAGGCAGGAACATCCCTTGAGCACAGAAGGTCAAGACCAGTCTGAGCAAGAGTGAGACCCTATCTCTATAAAAACAGTTAGCTGGGTGTTGTGGTGAGCATCTGTAGTCTCAGCTACTTGGGAGGCTGAGGCAGGAGGATCGAGCCCAGAAGTTTGAGATTGCTGTGAGTTAGACTGATGCCACACCACTCTAGCCTAGGCGACTGAGTTAGACCTAGTCTCAAAAAAAAAAGAAAAAGAAGATTAAAGTTAGAGTGTTCACACTTCCTGATTTCAAACTTTCCGAAAAGCTACAGTCATCAAACTGTGGGTACTGACATAAAGATGGACATACAGACCAATGAGCCAGAATTGAGAATCCAGAAATGAATCCATATTGATTTATTTATGGTCAATTGATTTCAGTAAGGGTGCCAAGACCATTGAATGTGAGAATAGTCTTTTCAAAAAGTGGTGTTGGGGGCTGGATACAGTGGCTTAGGCCTATATAGGTCAGTTGCTGTGGAAAACTGTCAGTTCCTTGCCTAGTCTAACACAGAGTTACCACATAACCCAGCAACTCCACCCGTAGGTATATATCCAAGAGAATTCAAAACATGTTCACATAAAAACTCATACATGATGGATGGAGCTGGAACATATTCTTCTTAGTAACGTATCTCAGGAATGGAAGAAAAAGTATCCAATGTACTCAGCTCTACTATGAAGCTAAATTATAGCTTTCACATGAAGGCTATAACCCAACTATAGCACAGGACTATGGGGAAAGGGCCAAGGAAGGGGAAGGGAGGTGGAAGGTTTTGGTGGAGGGGAGGGAGGGTAATGGGTGGGACCACATCTATGGTGCATCTTAGAATGGGTACAGGCGAAACGTACTAAATGCAGAATACAAATGCCTACATACAGTAACTAAGAAAATGCCATGAAGGCTACGTTGAACAATTTGATGAGAATATTTCAGATTGTATATGAAACCCGCACATTGTACCCCTTGATTGCACTAATGTACATAGCTATGATTTAACAATAAAAATAAATTTAAAAAAAAGGAAGATGGAGCCTATACCTCCTTCATGTTTACATGGATGGAGCTGGAAAATATTCTTCTTAGCAAGATATCCAAAGAATGGAAGAAAAAGTACCCAATGTACTCAGCCCTAATATGAAACTAATTTATAACTTTCATACGAAGGCTACAACCCAATCTCACTACAAGAATACAGGGAAGGGGACAAGGGAGGGGAGGGGAGGAGAGGTAGGGTGGAGGGAGGGTGATTGGTGGGTCCACACCTAGGGTGCATCTTGGAAGGGTGCAGGTGAAGTTTACTAAGTGAAGAGTATAAGAGTTTGAACACAGTAATTAAGAAAATGCCATGAAGGCTATGTTAACCAGTTCTGTGAAAATATTTTGGACAGTGTATGGAACCAGCACATTGTACCTCATGATTGCATTATTGTACACAGCTATGATTTAATTTAAAAAATTACAATAATAATAATAAAAAGCTCTAGCATGCTTTCATGTTGGTGGCCTGTATGGGAGCTTCTTCTGGGATTTATTTTGCTTCTTTCTGGACCAGGCCAGTTTTAGTAGATACATGGTAATATGAATGCCCTATTTTAGTATGCAGCAGGCTGTGTTGAGGCTGAGCCCTGGTTGTACAAGGGTTCAGAATAGTGATTTGAAAACAGAGTGTAGTCATGCTTTGTATGGAAGGACTGCTCCAAGATTACTTTCATTAGGACCTGATCCTTTACATGGGACATTTTTCCATGATTCAGTGTTCATGCCTGTAAGAAGTGAGGTAGGGCCTAAGAGGCTGCTCCAAAGATTAGGGAGTCTCTTTGTCAGTGGCATTATTTGAGATATGTGGTTCCTTATTTATTAACTTACTGGGTTGAGGGGCCAATGACATTCTTACTGTAATTTTACTCTTCAGTAGGTCCTTGGTCTCGGGGATTTGAGGAATGAACCCACAGACCACAGATTAGCAGCAAGACATGATTTTATTAGAAAGGAATACAGAAGTAAAAAGTACCAGAGCTTCTGATGGGGGAAAGAACTGGGGAATCTCTACGTGGGTTCTTTGTCTAGGGGTATTAGGTCTTGAGAATTACACTTGGTCAGGATGTGGCAGATGGAAACACGTTTTCATCATTAATGAGTGTTATTAACAAAGCAATGAATGCAGTCCCTCCAGCTCAGGGCAAAAGGTCAGGGTGTTCCCTTCATGAACCTGCCCAAGCCTAGGAAAACTTGGGTCGCCTGTCCAGACTTGAATGGGGGGGAAGAACCCTTTATCAATCCTCCTTCTCCAAATAGAAACTCTAACTGCTGTTAGGGAAAAAGGACAATGACTCAATGTAACTGCTTCCTGCTGGACTGGGCGATGATAGAAGGGGACAGTTAGGGTCTCTCTGGAGGGAGATCCAGAAGTCCGTAATAGAATCAGGTATTGTACTGGAACCATCTTTACTGTTTGTGGCCTGATGACATCATCTCTGGAAGACAACAAATCTAGTTAGCATATTAAAAGTTAAGGGTAGAACAGTGAGAGGAGGGGGTTAATTACAGTGCTATTGGTGTAAGGTTGGAAATAATAAAATCAGCCATTTCAAAAGAAAACTACATTAACACTTCCCTTACTGGTTTCTAAATAATAACTTCAAATTTTCTTTAGGCTCACAAGCATAGGTGGACTGTGGTTGATTATCTTCATGGTCCGCTTCTATAGGAGGTGGTGGATTCCAGGACTTTACATGGGAATGATGTATCCCGGAATCTATTACCCTAACTTCAACAGTTGTAGAAGAGGACAAGATAATGGGAAAAGGACTCTTCCAAGTTGAGGTCAGAGAATGTGAATTGGAGGGAAGTTTGAATCATAACTAGGATCTCCAGGAGAGAAAAGCTCTTTCATTACTGAATGTGAAGATGTATTTGGGAGGTTCTTAACATTTTTTTAAAGTTAGCTAAAGAAGTAATATATTTTACTAGTTCTGTAGTTTTTGATCTAATAATAAATCGCCAGTTAAAAAGGGACTTCCATAAAATAACTCAAATGGGCTACAACTGAATTTCTGAGGTAAATTTCTTATTCTAAGGAGAACAATGGAAAGTAATTTAGCCCAAGGGAAATGAGTATCTTGAGTTAACTTTCATAACTGTCCTTTGATTCTATCATTCATTTTTTTTCTACCTTTCCAAAGGACTGAGGCCTCCAAGAACACTGTAGACGATATTTTATGACCAGGGCTTTAGATACTCCCTGTGTAACAGCTGCTTTGAAGGCCAGCCCATTATCACTTCGTAAACTCTGAGGGAGTCTAAACCTGGGGATAATCGCATGTACTAAAGCCTTTACAACTTCATAGGCCTTTTCTGTCCTGCAAGAGAATGCTTCAACCCAATTAATAAATGTATCCACAAATACCAGTAAATACTGTGTACCACGTACCATAGAGAGGTGAGTAAAATCTGTTTGCTGATCTTCACCTGGATATTTACTTTGTTTTTGTATACCTAGGGTATCTAGATGGTGACTTAAACGATTGTTTCTCTGACATACATCACAAGTCCTCATTTGTTTTATGGTTCCCATTTTAGAGTGACCAGGCACTCCTTTTGAGCATTTTTTATTAATAGAGTGGTCCAGCTATTTCACTATATCCAAAAATCTAGAGTCTATAAAAGCCTGTAATTCCTAAGAAGCCCTGAAGCTGTCCGAGAGTTCAAGGTTTAGGGTGAGCCAATATTGGTTCTACTTTTTTCTTTACCCAAAGCTCTTTAATCCTGTGTAAGCTGGAGACCTAAATAGTGCACTTCAGGTACACATAACTGGGCTTTAGCCTTGGAAACTTTGTACCCACAATCAACTAGAATGTTTATAGAGCTTGGGTAGCTTTGTGGCATTTCTCTGCATCTGGTACTCCCAAAAGAAGGTCGTCTACATACTGAACAAGAGTTACTGTGGGATATGAGAAATGACTCAAGTCTCGGGCTAAGGCTTGCCCAAACAACTGAGGGCTATTCCTAAATCCCTGAGGTAACACAGTCCATATGAGCTGGGTGTTGGAGTCAGAGGAATCTTCAAATGAAAAACGTATTGGGAATTTTTATGAAGAGGGATGCAGAAAAAGGTATCTTTTAAGTCTAGGACTGTGAAACAGGCATCTTCTTCAGGGATTTTAGATAATAAAGTATACAGACTGGGAACTATAGGATGGAGAGGAATGACAGCTTCATTTATAATGTAGAGGTCTTGTACTAGTCTCCAAGTCCCATTTTGCTTTGTCACTCCTAGAAGTGTTACTTGGGCTATTGCAAGGTATTAATAATTTCTGTTGCTTTAGATATTACGGGCATTAGCTCATTCTTAGTGTGTGCTTTTAGAGGATATTGTTTTTGATTGGGATTTTTTAACTTAATTTAGACAGGTTGAGCATATCTTGCTCTTCCCACCTGTCCCTCAGTAGCCCATACTTCTGGGTTAATTTCTGTCTCTAATAAGGGAAGGCAAGTATAGATTTTTGTCCCATATTCATATAAATGATTGTTCCTGCTTTAGTTAGTATGTCCCTTCCAAAAATGGGAGTAGGACTTTCAGGCATGATTAGGAAGGTGTGAGAGAACAGCCAGTTGGCCCAATTACAGATTAAAGGCTGAGAGAAGAATTTGGTAACCAGCTTTCCAGACACTCCCAAATAGTTACAGATTTGGGGATAGAAGACCAGGGTTACAGAGGAGTACAGAAAAGGTTACTCCAGCGTCCAGAAGGAATTCTGTCTTCTGGCCTTCCACTGTGAGGTAGAACTGGGGTTCTTGAGGGGTGGTGACACAAGGTGGAGCCATGAGAAACTGCCCCAGGCACCTTCAGTCTAGTTCAGGGGCCGATAGGGTCATTGTCCCAGGATGCCTTCCTGTCCAGGTGGCTGTCCTCCAGTGATCACCCTTGCATTCTGGACAGGGGCCCAGTGGCTTACCCGTCAGATGCTGTTGCTGGGGGTAATCTCTCCTGAAGTGGCCAGTCTGACCACATTGGAAGCACTTGTTCTTAGCTCTTCTGGCTTCCTTCTGCCCCTGAATGGTGCCTGTTTGTTGGGGTGCCATTACTAGAGCTATCATTCTTTTTTTATCCCTTCTCTCTTTTTCCTTCTCTTCCTCCTGATCTTGATTATAAAAGACCACTGTGGCCATTTTAAGAAGATTGTCCAGGTTATGAACCCCACCAATTTCTGGAGTCTTTTTTTTTTTTTTTTTTTTTTTTTAATGTCTGGAGCTGCCTGAATGATAAATTTATCTTTTAAAATAATTTGGCCGTCTAAAAAGTTGGGTGTCAACTGAGTATTTTCTCATCACCTCCCTAAGCCGCTCAAGAAAGACTGAGGGACTTTCATTTTGCTCCTGGTAAATACTATACAACTTAGAATAATCATGGGCTTTTTCTTGGATCAACGTAAACCTTCCAGGAGGCATGCATGTTAGAAGAAGTTTATCTCACCAGTCACCTTGCTTCTCAGGGTCCCACTCAGGATCCTCAAAGGGAACTGCATGTCTTCCCATGGGATATCCATCCCTTTCCTCAGAGGACATGCTGCTATAAGTATCGGACATGAACCACAAATCACTTCACTTTCTAATCTCATCTAAGCCTTCACTTTTCTCATTTAAAGTTAAAGTTGATCTAGTAGTAGCATTACACCTCTCCAAGAGAGGTCAAAGGTTTGTCATACACCCTGGAGAACATCTGTGTACCTATCTGGATCATCAGCAAATTTTCCTAAATCAACCTTAATTTGTTTTAAATCTGCCAGAGAAAATGGAGTGAATACTCACCCATTTCCCCTCTCACCACCTGTGGTTTCGACCAAGGGCCACAAAGAAGGATCCGGTTGCCTTCTGGGGGGTTAGGAGGTGTCCCAAAAGGACCAGAACAAACTCTTGGAACAGACTCCTTCAGGTTTTCTAAAGGCATGGAGGAAGTTGCAGGAGACAGTAGATGGTGGGTTTGAACTAGGTGGTGACAGTGTCTCTCTCAGGAATCCCTGGCCATTTGGGGAGGTTAATAAAGCTAGGAAAGGTGGATCTATCTGACAAGTTTTACACACCTGGGGTTTGTCTCTGAGAAAAAAGAAAGCTTTCACAATAGGGCACTTCAGACTGTTGCAGGAAGACAAGGCCCAATGGAGAGAAAGAGGAAGGTCTGAATAATAGACATAATCTTATTTGACAATGTGAACGCTACTTTCTTTGCATTATTATTATTATTATTATTGCTTAATATTTCAATGTAGCAATTGTCTGATTCCTTTTCTGAATGTATTTATGTTCATTCATCCTTTACAAGGTTTTTGTTCCTAATTGTTGCGTAACCGGGAAGGAGCTTATGGCATAGAAAAATTCCAAATGGCCACGTTCCCTGACTGGCTCGGTCTTTCCCTTTTTATCTCTAGTCAAAAAGTTCCAACCCGCAGGTACCTTTTTCATTGGCTAGTTTGAACCAAGTGGGAGATACTATTCTAGCCCCCACAGAACTACAGGATTTCAATAAAGTGGAAATTTCCAAGTTCCATGAAGTTAAGTCTACAAATTCCCAAGAGTTGAGTCACCATGGAGAGGACCCTGCAGGTATATCCTTGTGGTCTCCTTATGAAGACCTGTTCTCCTGGACCTCACCCTTGTTGGGTATCCTCTCTCAAGACCACTTCTTTTTTTGTTAACAAAAAAGATCTAACTGAAAAAATGGTATCATTAGAATATCCTCTGGTGACCACTGTTTGACACTGGAGAGTTGATATTGAGGCCAGGCCTGGGTGCAGAAGAAAACCACACATTTTTTTTTTTCAGTGTCTAGCGCAAACATGTCCCAGTGCTTCAGAATACAGCCCAACAGGGTGTTCTGGCAGCACAGGCTGAAAAATCAGGTACTCAGGAGCCATAGTAGTCCCACCTGATCAAAGTTCTCTTAGAGAGAGAAAATTACCCATCTGTGGGAAGGAACAAACATCCAGTGCTTTATTCAATCTCACCCTGTATTCCTGGGTTGTCAAAGTGTCCTTTGACCGACCCAGAAAGCCTTCCAGCCAAACAAAAGGAAGCATCCCTCTAATACCTGTGGGAAGAATCCCTGAGGAGAGTGGCCTCATCAGCCCCTGTGCTTGTCTGGATTTAGCCACTCTTACCAGTGTAGCGCTTTGCAACCCTTGGCTCTCCTGCATTTATTACTTGCTGGCAGCACAGCCTGAGAAATCAGGTATCTGGGACCCTGGTCCCATCTGATGCAAGTTCTGCCCCTTTCTGAGCCTGCCCCAGAGTATCAATCAAGTGGGGATAAGTATACTCTGGGAAAATGGCTGTGCAGTGCTTGCACATTACTCCTTTACAATTTTTACAAGCTTCTTCTAAATTCATAGTAACAAAGTAAAATAGGCTTTCTGTCATGAGCAGGTCTTAACTGCTATGTTTTCCAACTTGCTTCCCCCCCCCCCCAAATGTTAGCAAAGCAACAGTAATTAAACTCAGGATTGAGAGACACTCTAAAATTTTTGCATTAGAATTAGTTACAACTAGTAGAAGTCTTAGAGAAACCTGGAATTATTTTAAACTTTCCCATTTACACCAATAGGCCAGAAAAAAATCAAATACCCAGGGTCATTTTCCTTGCCTTTCTTTATTTTCAAAGGTTTTGTTTTGTTTTGTTTTGTTTTAAAGAAGAGACTTAACTGTAGTGGAGAATTGAGAAAAATTCTTGCCTGGGGAGGGTTGCCCTGGGCTTCCCTTTGAAGGCTCCTGGTAGCCCAGAGAAGCCGTGTAGGGGAGTCATTTTGCCCTTTGTTTGGAGCCAAATTCTTGGCCTCTGTTAACACAGTTCAGCTTTTTTTCCCTCAAACACACAAAAAGCCAATTGAATTTAATTCTGCAATGAAAGGCAATAAAAATGACCTTATAACACACCAACAACATCTGAAGCACACTTACAATATCTGAAAAATACCAGAAAGAGCAGTAAAAACTTAATATGTAAAGCAATCCTTTACCAACATTCAAACAACACACGCAAACTGCAAGGAGAGAAAGAGAGAGCGGCATGAGTCTGTAGAGATAAACAGAAGTTTGGGACCGTGGAAGACAAGAGCAGATACCGAAAGAGCTGGGAGAACACTTTTTTTCAGAAGTCCCTCCAGTATCCTGGGGTCAAAACCACTGCTGGGGACTCGGGACTTCTGGGTGCTACTTCTGTTTTGCTCAGCTCTCAACCAGAGAAAGGGAGTGGATACAGAACAAGTTCAAGAGACTTCTAACATACCCTACAGCTCCTTTTTGGAGCCAAGGGGAATTTGAAATTTCATTCCCCAACAGACTCTCACCTGTGACCTGGAGGTAGGCAGCTGCACTATGCACTTTTAGGGGCAAATGGGCATCCAAAATACTAGTCTCCGTTAGCATGATTATAGAGAAAAACAGGATAATGATAAGTGGTCCCATTGCTTACCACAGATTTTCAATCCCAGATGACATCCCCAAATATGTTACAAGAATTTTGTTCTTCAGTGGGTCCTTGGTCTCAGGGATTTGAGGAATGAACCCACAGACCACAGATCAGTGGCAAGACAGGATTTTATTAGAAAGAAATACAGAAAAATTAAAAAGCACCAGAGCTTTTGAGAGGGGGAAAGAACTAATTGGGGAGTCTCTATGTGGGCTCTTCACCTAGGGGTTATTAGGTCTTGAGAATAACACTTGGCCTGGACTTGGCAGATGAGAACATGTTAATGAGTGTTATTCACAAAGGAATGAATGCAGTCCCTCCAGCTCAGGGCAAAAAGTCAGGGCATTTCCTCCGAGAACCTGCCCAAGCCTCGGAAAACTGGGGTCCCCTGTCTAGCCTTTAATTGAGGCCAGACTGACCCCATCTTGCACTCCCCATCCCACCCCCACTTTATCATGACCTGTCCCTGAGAACATAGGCCTTGCAGAAATGGGTTGTTAAATAAACATACCCTGTGGAGACAGGGCAGATTAGCCCAGGGTCACAGACCCTTATAAAACCACACCTGGCTCCCCTTGTAATTGCTCGACCCCCCTGCCCCACAGACCTAACCTCACCTTTCGCTTCTCTAAATTGCTTTGTGTTAGGAATTCCAATCCCCTCCCCAACTGAAAAAAGGGTATTAAAAAAAAAAACCTTCCTTTGTGATGCCTTGCCAAGAATTTGGGGTGTGAATCCGTCTTGGTTGGCTAGCCAATAAAGGACCCCATACATAATTTGAACTCAGTGTGCTGGTGTTTTCCCTATAATTCCACATACATTGAGTATAACAGAATGGGGGAACCCTGTATCACCATCAGCTTACTTGGCAGGTCAAAATACTCATTATACCTCCTTGTCCATCCCTTCTGAGGAGGTATGACCTTTATGATGAGAATGTGAAATCACTTCTATTTGTGTCCATCCCCATCCTTGCAAACGTTGGCTTCTTTTCTATTTATTGAATCTGGGTATAACATGACAACTGATTGAATATGCTAAAACAGAAGATAGGGACCTAGTAACAGCTTCTTTGCAATCAAGCGCAGTGAGATTGGGGAGAAAAGATGCCAAGCAGATCTATCTGGTTTGTGGGTTCTGCCCAGAAACATCCCTTTGGGGATGCAGAAAGGCAGCAGGAGACTTCTTGACTTGAGGAGGAGGACAAAAGTAGTGGAGAAGTGGCAAGTAGTTTCCTTAGGTCTGAGGCCGTGACAGCTGCCACAATTATACCTTCAGCAACAGTGAGATTGTAGCCAGGGAAGGCCTTCCCTAAGGGTTTTCTGTTTTTTTTTTTTTGGACTTGAGCACTTGGTTGAGCTACCTTGGGAGACCTTGCGCAAGTGATCAATTGACTCTGAACAAGTGATCAATTGACTCTGAACAGTGCCCAGAGGCCACAACTGAGACACCCAGGAAGAGTGGGGAATTTCATTGTTTGGCAATAGAAGAGTTGGCTAGCAGCTTCAGCCCTCAGGGGCATAGAGCTAGGCTGTGTGGTGTGACTGATTAAGTGGGCCACCACTGCAGGAGAGATTCCAGCAACACATGCTTTCCTGGGAAAGCCTCTGCTTAGCTAAGGGTCACACTTTAAATTATATTTTAAGTGGGCTGAGGAAAGATTCAGGCTCTCAACCCTGCAGGGTTAGAGGGCAAAGCAGAGGCCTCCAGTCCATCTTATACAGTATTTTGATTTGGATCTCATACTCCAGAAGATCACCTGTTGCCCAGGTAATATACAACAAAATAGATAATATAGTTTTGTTTTTTCTTTCTCCTTTTTTTATTTCAACTTTTTCCCCCTAGATTTTTTTCTTCATTTTTCTAGTGTACGTGTGAATATAATTTTCATTGTTGCTTTCTTTAATAATAAGAACTTCAAGTTTTGCTAGTACTTCTGCCCCTGTTATTTCTTTTATTCCCCAATATTGTTCTGTAAGGTTTTTTGTTTGTTTTGGTTTAATTTATAATATTTTTGTTTTCTATTTGGAGAAGGTGGGTTATTGTGTTTGCTCAGGCTGGCAAAGAGCTACAGACCTCAAGGGAATCACCAAACTCAGCATTGGCAGAGGTTGGGGGTTTCAAAGGTGTGGGTCAAAGTTCTCTACAAAGGTGTGAGTCAAAGTATCCTACTGTACATCTCTATTACTCCTATCTCCCTCTTTCTGTGCCTCTCTTCTTTTTGTCAATATACCCTTTTACTCACCCCCTTTCCTTTCTCTTTTTTCTTTTCTTTAATCTTTTTTCCATTCTTGCTCTTCAATCGTCTCGTCCTTTTAGTCGTATACAAAAAGAACACATCAACACCTTAGGTCAGAGGCACGATAACTTAAAGAGCAAGAGGAAGTGAAATAAAAATTAGGTCAAGGAAACAGACGAAAGAAAACACTCACGAAGAAGACACAGCAGAAAAATCCTGGCAACATGAAAAGCCAGACCAGAGAAATCCCCCCAAGGGACCATGGGTAGCTGCTGCAGAGAAGTCTACCTATAAAGAAATGTTAGAAATCACATAAAGGGAATTTAAAATATGGATGATAAAAACAATGATGGAAATTGCTGAAAAAGTGGAAAATAACCAAAAGGAAATCCAAAAATATAATCAAATAAGAGATGAATGATATGAAGAATAGAGAAAGGATATGGCAGAGCTGAAGGAACTGAAGCAGTCAATTAGGGAACTTAAAGATGCAGTAGAAAGTATCAGTAACATAATAGACCACGCAGAAGAAATAATCTCAGAGGTAGAGGTCAGAAAAAAAGAAAGAGGAAGCAGAACATTAACTGACAGAATTATCAATTCTGTCAATAAATGTTAATAGCTTGAATTCCCCACTTAAGAGGCATACACAAGCTGACTGGATAAAAAAACACAAGCCATCAATTTGCTTTCTACAGGAAACACAACTAACATCAAAGGACAAATTAAAACTCAAGTTAAGGGATGGAAGGCAATTTTTCAGGCAAATGGAATTCAGAAGAAAATAGGGATTGCAATCTTACTTTCAGACACAAGAGGATTTAAACCAACTAAAGTAAAAAAGGAAATGATGGACACTTCATATTGGTCAAGAAGACATTTCAATTCTAAGTATCTATACACCCAACTTAAATGCTCCCATATTACTGAAACAGACCTTAATTAGTCTGAGTAATATAATATCCCATAACACCATAATAGCAGGGGACTATAACACTCCTCTTACAGAGCTGGACATTTCCTTTAAACAGAAACTAAACAAACATACAAGGGACTTAAATGTGACCCCAGAACAACTATACTGGATAGATGTATATAGAGTAGAACACTCCATCCCAAAGCTAATGAATATACATTTTTCTTAACGGCCCATGAAGCATTCTTCAAAATTGATCATATCCGAGGACACAAAACAAACCTCAACAGAATAAAAAGAATTGAAATTTTACCTTGTATCTTCTCAGACTACAAGGCATTAAAGATAAAACTCAACTCTAACAAAAACATCCAGCCCCACATGAAGGCATGGAAATTAAACAACCTTTGCTGAATGACAGTTGGATACAGGAACAGATAAAAGAGGAAATCATTAACTTCTTAGAGCATAACAACAAGGAAGACACAAGCTACCAAATCCTATGGGATACAGCAAAAGCAGTCCTGAGAGGAAAATTTATCGCTTTAGATGCCTACATCTGAAAAACAGAAAGAGAGCATCAACAAACTCAAAAACTATCTTATGGAATTGGATGAAGAAGAACAATCAACACATAAACGCAGCAGAAAATAAATATTCAAAATCAAATCAGAGATTAATGAAATTGGAAAAAAAAAAAAAGAATCATACAGAAAATTAAGGAAACAAGGAGTTGGTTTCTGAAAAAATAAATAAAATAGATAAATCTCTGGCCAGACTAACTAGAAATAGAAAAGTAAAATCTCTAGCAACCTCAACCAGAAATGATAAAAGGGAAATAACAACAGATGCCACAGAGATACAAGAGATTATCTCAGAATACAAGAAACTTTATGCCCAGAAATTTGACAATGTGAAGAAAATGGATCAATATTTAGAATCACACCCTCTCCCTAGTCTTAGCCAGGAAGATGTAGATCTCCTGAACAGACCAATTTAAAACAATGAGATCAAAGAAACAATAAAAAATCTCCCAACAAAAAAATGCCCTGGTCCAGATGGCTTCACACCAGAATTCTATCAAACCTTCAAAGAAGAGCTTATTCCTATACTGCAGAAATTGTTCCAAAAAATTAAGGAAGATATATCCTTCAACACATTCTATGAAAGAAATATCACCTTGATACCAAAACCAGGAAAAGACCCAAATAAAAAGGAGAACTTCAGACCAATTTCATTAATGAATATAGATACAAAAATTCTCAAGAAAATTCAAACCAACAGGTTACAACATATCATCAAAAAAGTCATACATCATGATCAAGTAGGTTTCATCCCATGAATACAAGGCTGGTTTAACATACACGAGTCCATAAACATAATCTACCATATCAGCAGAAGCAAAAACAAAGACCATGTGATCCTCTCAACAGATGCAGAAAAAGCATTTGATAACATCCAGCATCCTTTTCTAATTAGAACACTGAAGAGTATAAGTATAGGTGGCACATTTCTTAAACTGATCAGAGCCATCTATGACAAACCCACTAATATGTTACTAATATGTTACTGAATGGAGAAAAATGGAAAGCTTTTCCACTTAGAACTGGAACGAGACAAGGTTGTCCTCTATGCCACTACTATTCAACATACTGCTGGAAGTTCTAGTCCAGACATCCTCAAACTTTTTAAGCAGGGGGCCAGTTTACTGTCCCTCAGACCATTGGAGGGCCAGACTATAGATTAAAAAAAAAAAAAAAAACAAACTATGAACAAATTCCTATGCACACTGCACATACCTTATTTTGAAGTAAACAAAATGGGAACAAATACAATCACACTACCTCATGTGGCCTGCGGGCCGTAGTTTGAGGACCCCTGTAATCTAGCCAATACAATCAGGCAAGAGAAGGAAATAAAGGGCATCCAAATGGGAGCAGAGGAGGTCAAACTCTCCCTCTTTGCTGAAAATATGATCTTATACTCAACCACAAGACTCCTGGAAGTCATCAAAAAATACAGTAATGTCTCAGGATATAAAATCAATGTCCACAAATCAGTAGCCTCTGTATACGCCAATTAACAGCCAAGATGAAAAGCTAAGTAAGGACACAATCCCCTTCACAGTAGCTTCAAAGAAAATGAAATACCTAGGAAATTACCTAACAAAAGAGGTGAAGGACCTCTATAAAGAAAATTATGAAATCCTAAGAAAGGAAATAGCAGAGGATATTAACAAATGGAAG
>CAUYPK010022440.1:0-33478 GCA_963574355.1 Loris lydekkerianus
CCTGGAGAGCTGGTTTAGTTGTGGCAAATTTCTTCAACATGTGAATGTCGTTGAAGTATTTAGTTTCTCCGTCATAAATGAAGCTCAGTTTAGCTGGGTACAAGATCCTGGGTTGAAAATTATTTTGTTTCAGGAGATTGAAAGTCGATGACCATGCTCTTCTTGCTTGAAAGGTTTCAGCAGAGAGATCTGCAGTTATTCTAATATTCTTCCCCTTGTAGGTAATGGTTTTCTTTCGTCTGGCTACTTTCAGAATTGTCTCCTTCATATTAACTTTCGTGAAATTGATTATGATGTGTCTGGATGATGTTTTGTTCGGGTTGAGTCGTGCTGGAGTTCTGAAATTGTCAGCTATCTGAATTTCAGAATCTCTTGGTATGTCTGGAAGGTTCTTCTTCATAATCTCATGGAGAAGAGACTGCTTTGTGTAGCCACTTTGTCGCTTTCGGGGATCCCTATAAGATGAATATTGATTTTCTTTGAATTATCCCCGAGCTCTCTGAGGGAGTGATCTGTTTTTGCCCTCCATTTCTCTTTCTTTTTGAGAGTTTGGGAGCGTTCAAAAGCTTTGACTTCAATGAAAGAAATCCTTTCTTCTGCTTGCTCCATTCTGTTACAGAGGGATTCTGCTGTGTTTCTCAGATCTTTGAGGGATGCAACTTCTTGTCTCAGTGTGTCAAAATCTTTGGTCATTTGGTCTTTGAATTTGTTGAATTCTTTAGATATCTTTTGAGTTACTGCTTGGAATTCTAATTTCATCTTATTTGCTATCCAGATTCTGAATTCAATTTCTGACATCTCAGCTATTTGTTTGTGCATGGGATCTTGTACTGTGTCTGCCCCATTGATCCTTGGGGGAGTTGATCTACTCTGATTATTCATATTGCCAGAGTTTTGTTGTTTGTTTCACCTCATGATTGTTTTTCACCTTTGCCTCTGGCCGTCCCCTGAGTTGGGGAGGTGTCTCTCCAAGATTAGACCCCAGCAGGATCACTCTATTGTTGCTGGATCTTTATAGGGAGTGACCCTGTGTAATTCCTCTGGGGCTGCCCCAGCCAGGGAGTTTTGGTTGTGGAAGCAGTTCCTGAGTGTGACACACCCGGATCCTGCAACAGGACAGGAGGTGGTACACACAGTTCTGGGAGTGCCTGGTGCCTCGTGACTTTGACCCAGAGAGCCCAAGGCTCCAGCAGTCTCTGGGCTTTATGGAGAGGCAGGGAGGGCTCTGGAGGGTATGGTGCTAGCAGAGTCCCTGGCCAGACGAGTGGGCTTTTTTGAGGCAGGGTGGGTACAGGAGGGAGGGCGCAGCTCCCGCAGTTCCTGGTCAGGGCATGTGGAGGCCAGGCAGGCGCAGGGCGCGGGTCAGGGGTCGTGGCACAGCTCTTATGGAGGTCTGGGCAGCACCAAGCCCTGCAGTTTGAAGTTCCTATGAGTGACGCCACTGCACTCCACCCAGGACAACAGCTGAGGCTCCAGTGTGCCAAAACTGGTCTCACTCTGCTCCTGAGGGTTAAGGCTGTAATGCAGCTCAGTCCCCGCCTTTAGGCTGCTTAGTCTCTAGGTTACTAGCTCCCGCCCGATCCAAGCTCTGCGACCCTGAAGGCAGAGTTTGCCAGGTCTGTTCTCTCACAATGGCTTCCTGCGGCCCAGAGCCAAACACTGTTACCTCTGTCTGGCTCAGCGGCTCAGTCTGGGGCCCTAGACAATGCCCAAAGTTCTCCTCACTCCTGCCCAAGCTCTCCCCAAGGCAGTGCAACTGAGTGCCAAAAAACTGAAACAGTTCACAGGTAAGGCCATTCCGGTTTGCAGTCTCACTGCTGCTTGTACTTACGGCTGCTGGTGGGATTAGGTCGATCGAACACACGCAATCACATGCCAGTTTTCCACTGTTTTTATCCTCCTCTTGGGGTCCAGAAGTCCCTTGCTGACTCCCTGTATCCTCAAAGGGATGATTATAGGTGGATCCCACCAGCCAGAGATGCCTGGAGTCTTATCTCCCCAGACTCACCGTGCCCTGTTACAGGGAAGCTGTTACTTGGCCGTCATCTTGCTCCACACCCTGGTGGTTTAATTTTAATTTAAATAAATTTAAAGGAAAAAAAGAAAGGAAATGAAACATTTTGGGGGCATGTTGCTTGGAGATTTTACTGTATTTTTTTCCATATTTTAGTCAATATTCTTTCGTATCAAACCATAACTTTAAAATATCATCTATTTAGAGCTCAATTAATTCCATCTATAGTTCTTCTGGCACCTTAGAGATATCAGCGAGGAGGCTTCATGAAATGCTAATTTGAGTGTGATGTCATTTCTAAACGTCAGTGACTTTTCTTTTTTTGGCAGTTTTTGGCCAGGACTGGGTTTGAACCCTCCACCTCTGGCATATGGGGCTAGCGCCCTACTCTGTTGAGCCACAGGCGCTGCCCAGTAACTTTTCATTGTATTCTCCAATTAATAGGTCTGTACAGGTCTGTATTCTTCACATGATTCACATGTATTATACTGATGATCTTCAGTGACCTTTGCTATCTGGGAAAACTGTTCATCCAAATTGTCCTTTTGAAGAAGTGTTTTAAAAACAGTTTTTTTCAGAATGCTTGGATTTTTTTGCTACTTATTATATATAGACTTAGTTTTACCTTACAAAAAAATTTTCAAGTCATTTTGATTTGACATGATATCACACAGAAATACTGCCTTCTTATAGAAATCTTTTAAATATTCACATTGCTGATCTGTTCTTTGTAAAATTTATTCTCACAGATAAAGTTTTGGCTAACACCTGTCTCTGCATTAGTTACTGCACTTTAGAATGATGTGGAAAATCCATACTGAATACCTCATTGTTTAACTTTAGCATGTTATGAAACTGAGGATGCATAAATACAGTTAACAATACTTATAACTTGTTGGCTTAAAATAGCTTTAGCATGGAGATTTTGCTGATGCAAGATACAGTGAAAGGATGTAAGAGCATCTGTATCTTTTAATCACTTTTTTATCTGTCCAATAAACCCTTCACTAGGAGAGTGAAGATGTTTAATCACAGCCTACATGTTGTTTCCTGTAGGCCTTAGACATTTAGTCTTAGACATTGTAACTGAAGGCATACCATGCGGGAACTGGGTGAGAGTGAAGATCAAGTCAAATCTGTCAATTAGATAACAAGGATAACTGAGCTTTAATGATGTGCTTATCTGCCACTATTAGAAGAGATAACTGTGATCCATGGTCAGTGATAATGAAGTTTGTATAACCAGGGCAACATATCATCATTGTCTTTGACTTACAACATGCCACATTAAAAGTATTAATTCTAATAAGGCTTTTAAAAAAAAATAAATAAATAACTGAACTTTAGAATATAAACTGAAAAACATACTCTTAAAATGTTAGTCTCTATTGACTAATACGGTTCATTGCTGATAATATTTGCAGTAGTAGTTTGGGTTTTATTACTTATATCTCACATGAAGATTTAGAAGTTTCTGTTTGGTACTACCAGTGAGTTCTATCTTTTATTCCTGAGTGTAAGACCAAAGGAAAATTCTTTTGCCTTTTGCAGCTGGAAACAATGTGGAAGTAGACGAGTCCCTGTTCCAGGAAATGGATGACTTGGAGCTGGAGGATGATGAGGATGACCCAGACTACAATCCTGCTGACCCAGGGAGTGACTCAACTGACTGATGGACTGTCCCCATCTGCAGAGAGGCTTGACTGCCACAGTATCTGTGGCTATGCTCAGAGGGTTTTGATTTTACTTTCTTTTTTTTCTAAGAAAAAAATAATTTTCAGGAGAATATCTTCTGAGAGCTTTCATCATTGAACTTAATAAACTGATCTTAAAATTTCAAATATAAGATGTTCAGTTCCTCTTATTGGTGAGCAGAAGTTTGCATATTTAAAAATTACTTAGTTTTGGAGAGAAACATCCTGCCTGTCACACCAAGACTTGAAGGTAGGCCTCTTCTGGCACATGTTTGGGTTTACACGCGAAATTGAAATGACTTTGAATTTCTGTGCTGCGGTCAGTGGATTCCAATTGTCACTCATATAAAGTATGAAAAGATTGAGGTGACTAGAATGTTAAAGCTTCTGGATTCTTGCCTCCAGGCACAATACATTTAAGTGTTAAAAGCAGAAGCTCATTATGACCAGGATTAAAATAGACTTTAATCTTTGTCTTAGTTCAGTTTGTGTCACAATAAAAGAATACCTAAGGTGGTATTCCTTAATTTATCAAAAAAAAAAAAAAAAAAAAAAAAAATGTTAAAAGGTTTTTGATGGCTGAAAAGTTTGGAATTGGGCAAGTGGTAAGGGCCTCATGGTGAAGGGGCAAAGGGAAGTCGTACATGCAGAGATCCCATGTGAGAAGAGCAGCAAGGTAACGGCTTCAGGGACGTAACAGGCTTTTTAAAAAAAGAAAAAAGATCATCTCTTTTGGGAACTAAAAAAGAGCTCACTCACCTCTTCCTTCCAGGGAAGAGGACATTAATCTGTTTATGAGGGATCCCCTCTTATAACTGAAACACCACAACACTCAGGGTTAAATTTCAACCTGGGATTTGGAGGGGACAAATATCCAAATCAGAACAATATTTTAGTAGTATTTGTGGAATTTTTAAAAGGTATGCATTGTAAAAACTAGGCCCTCCTCAGATTAGATTCGTCAATACTGAGCCCCAATGTGAATCTTAAAACAGTAACATCTCATACCACAATGAGATGATTTTGATGCACAGAATTGAGAACCATTGTCCTGAAGTTTGACATCTAAATATCTTATGCTTATTTTCTGCCTCTTGTCTAATTAACAAGTCTGAAAGGGTCTGAATTCTTGGAATTGTACAAGAGAAATACATCTTCATATCCACGCATGTATGAGGCCATGATAATTTGGAATGATCGACTTGCTGGTTCAGGTAGGAGAGCCAAGCTTCATGCAAGTTATCCAGTCCCTGTAGTTGTGGAGGACTGACTTCAACCCAGTGGGAAATAACTTGTGCTATTATAAATTGTTACAGCTATTATAAATAGGTGCCTTCACTCAAAAATACATAGGCCACATACCATAATAGCAATATCAATCCCACATTTATTTTTGGAGATGGGTGTTATAAGGAAAGCAAATTATTTAAGATAAAACTGTTATTGGGAAGATTAATACTTTTCAAGGAATCTTAGAATCCCAGAAACTTTGATTTGCAGAGCAATAGAATGGAATAGGAGTAACGTTCACTGCTTTGTAGAGGGAAATCCAGAAGTTTGTGTTATGTGAGATTTTTCTTTTTCTAAGGAGGCACCCTTTTAGAAGCATAAGAACAGATGCATAAGAACCTGAACCCATTTAATTAAGGTTAAAAAAAACAACGGTGAGCAATGTGATGCTGAAGTCAATGAAGATTTCATTTTGAAGTGTCAAGAATCATACTTCCTCCCCTTCACTTCATTTTTTAGGATACGTTTTATACATTTCCTTCAGGTGTTGAAGTGTATTTCCACCTTTGCCATTTTAAAACCTGAAGACAGAACCCAGTGGTACAATGAAGACAACATTGTTAGCTCTCATGATTCTCCCAAGTATTTTTACCTGCAATAAATATTAACTTTACTATTGGCTTTGTATTATGAGAATTAACCCAAGACTGTGCTTCTCAAATGGGAACACACATACTCTAAGGATGTGCAACAGGATGACTGGGGACTATTTGATGGAATAATTGGCCTATCTTAGATGATCAGTTTTTTGTTTTTTGAAGACAGAGGCTCACTTTGTCACCCCTGGTAGAGTGCTGTAGCATCATAGCTCATGGCAACCTCAAACTCTTGGCGTAAGTGATTCTCTTGCCTCAGCTTCGTGAGTAGCTGGAATTACAGGTGCCCACCACAAGGCCTGGCTATTTTTAGAGATGGGGTCTCGCTCTTGTTTAGGTTGGTCTAGAACCTGTGGGTTTAGGCAATCCACCCGCCTTGGCCTCCCAGAGTGCTAGGATTACAGGTGTGAGCCACTGTGCCTGGCCTAGATTATCAATTTTGATTTCAGATTTGGGAAAATTTTTGTTTCTGTTTTTCTACTTGTGCAAAATTCTATCAAAATACCATTAGGTTAAAAACAAACACAAATACATCTGTTGCTATATGCTTGTAACAGTGCCTGGCCTACTGTAGGCATATTTGTTGAATGAATGAATTATGGAAGAGAGTACAAAATTTTAATGTATTTTAAATAATACATGTCATGCTTCACATGACAACTCAAATTTTTTATTTGCTATCTACAACTTTGAATAATGCTTCTAGATTCTGTATTATTTCATGCTCTTTTGCCAGCAGAGATGGCTTAAGGGAAGAACTGGATAATTGCTGATGTAAGGGAACACATGTAAATGGTTACATGAACATTTCCCAGTTGAGGTGAAACAAAGAGGAGTGATCAATAGTAGCAATGAAAAAGATCGAGTTCATTGATTGTACTGTCCCAAACTCCAGAGATGCATGTACCAAGAACCAAAGAGACACATTCTTGCATTCCAAAAAAGGATGAGTGTGTCTTCAGTATTTATGTGATAGCCCTTTTAGCTACTTCTCAAGTAGTTTGCAGTGTTTATCTTTAGAGAACATACATGTCAGTGAAAGTAGGAGGCATTTCATGATTATGTGTCAGACAAGTCACATGATTGGAGAACTGTAGGGAGTGATTTTAGAAAGACCATTGAGAAGCAGGGAACATCAGAAGAAAAGATAAGAAGTGTGAGTTTATATAAATGTAAGTGTGGATGACATCAGTTTTCTGCTTTAGGAACTACGTAAGGGTAGCAGGAAAGAATGCTGCTCAGAGGTATACATTTACGTTTCAGTGAAGTTTCATGTAACCTTTTGGTCAAGTTATTAGTGTCAGGATGGATAATGGGGTCATTTTAGTTGTTAGGAAATCATCGAAGGACTTTTAAGTTGCCATCAAAAAATGACCAATGATGTTTTTAATTTTATATCTAAAACTAATTTGCATTGTTTAGTGTTATTGAATGAATCTCAATTCAATTGTCATTTCTCTCTTTTCCTTTTATTATTATTTTTTTTTATTGTTGAGGATTCATTGAGGGCACGGAGAACCAGGTTACATTGATTGCATTTGTTAGATAATGTATTGATGCCATGGATAGCACAATAGAAATATCACAGATTTGCTTTGCAGTTGTTGATTGGGAATGATCACTTTAAAAGATCTATTAAATAAGTAACCTTCTTGAGCTACGCTTTATCCTGTAGGTGAACAGTTTATTCAATTAGTGTATTTTAGTGCTGCTATGTGCCAGTCTTTCTTTGTGTTAATGTGAATATCTTTAGGAAGGACAGTCAGCCCTGAGTTTTAGTATTCTGACAAGCACCTTGCCCATTTGTAGCCATGCCAACAGATTTATTATGTAATAGACCAACATTTTTAAAGTCACTCTCCAACACAGGTGAGCCCCTCTCCCAACACGAATGCTGCTGTCCATGGTTCTGAACCATTAGTATTAAGTAGCATTTGGTTATTACTTTTCATGTCATGACACACCAAACTATTACAGTAATACTGAACCAAGTGAGGAGAAAAATAGCAATAAGAGGGAAAGGAGATAGGGGGAATTGTGGGAGAGAGAGGAAGAAGATGTTGGCAAAAGCATAGACCAAGAGAAGTGAGAGCAAATAGTCCAATGTCTAATAGTCTTCAAATAACTGAGGTTAAATATGACGAAGAGGGAGAGGTTATACTTAGTCTACCAAAGTATTTTTATTTCTTTACACACTTGACATGATGAGTTCTTAAGTAATTGTTTTGGTTTTGCCATTTCTGCTACACATTTACTTATCTTCAAATACACTTCCTAGACTTTCTTACAGCTAGTGCCCCATCTCTAAGTCATTGTCCTTGAAAGCCCTCTGTTGATTTTGACTTCATCCCCCTGCACAAAGATGAAGGGTATTTAGTTCTGAAAATCCTTTACAGTCAAAACAATTAGGTGGATAACAAACAATAGATTTGTTGACTGAAAATAATTTGGAAACAAAAGAAAACATGTTTTAAAATGTAAGTTATTTTTTTAAAAAAGCTAAAATATTTACCAAACATAAAGTGTTACAAAACTACCTTATGATGCTCCAGTATACCAATACTAAGAGAAAACTTCATAACAATCACCAAATTTACAATTGAGAAATGATAGTTGTGATGAATTTGGCATTTCAATCAAAGTCATTTGAATCAAAACCAATTTTTAAATCACTTTCAATAAATTAGTTTTCAGTTTCTAAGATTTTCAGTCAAATTTCCTGGGGAACAATAGTTGCTAGGTGCCCTCCAGAAAGTAAGACTGGAAAGTCATGTTGGAGCTGTACTGTGGAAGGCCAGGGAAGCAGGACAGGAGCAAAAATCATGTCAACCGCATACTGAGCAGTATTCTATGCAAAGGAACCCTTTTCTACTACATGTATTATTGAAGAACTACTAACTTACTATTTTATCAATTAAGTCATTTGTAAATTAACGGTTTTCTTTACTACTATAACCATATCTTTAAAACACCAATATAAGTGCCACATCACTAATATTACTACTTGCATCAATTTTAAGGTCATCTACTAGTTCTTCGGTGTGCTTTTGAAAAGAGGGGTGGAGCTGAAAAGTGCTTTGGGTTTTATTAAAAGACAAACATGACAATCCTAAATCTCAGATTTTTTAATAGGACTTATATTGTTTGAACGTGGGTATTTTTCTACTTATGTAAGACAAAAGCAGCGCCTATTTCTACATAGGAAAATCAAAATGGAAAAGTACATTAGAACATTTATAATCCTTTCACTTAAACAATTGGATCCTGATGTCTAGTTGCATTAAGTTCCCAGGCCCTTTTCTAGTGATTTCTGTCAAAAGTGGGACCACTATGTATACTTGATGATGGGCCTTGTCTGTCTGCTTCCCCACTCAGTGTTATAATAGTGCTAGAATAATCACTAGCAGAGATCAGCACTCTGTAAATATTTGTTAAGTGTGTAAATAAATGAGTCATTTTCTACTACTGCTCTGTAACATACTGTAATTTTTAAAATACACCAATTGTTATATAGGTTGGATAAATAAAAATGAATGTGACAAAAAGAGCATACCATTCCCCACAATTTAAAAAAATGGATGAAAACACTTAAAAATTCTACAAAGCTTTGGAAAATTCTCTCACATACACACTCTATCCTGAATGTACCAGTATTTTTTTGCCATATAATTTTACATTTATTCTTTGTTTATTATTAAATCATAGCTGTGTACATTAATGCAATTATGGGGTACAATGTGCTGGTTTTATATACCGGTTGAAATACTTTCATCAAACTGGTTAACATAGCCTTCCGCTCATTTTCTTAGTTATTGTGTTAAGACATTTGTATTGTACACTTGGTAGATTTAACATTTACTCTTGTAAAATGCACCATAGGTGTGATACCAATTACCCTCCCTCCACTCATCCTTCCCCTCCTCCTCTCCCTCTCCCCTTCCATCTTGGGCTGCAGTTGAGTTAGAGCTTTCATATGGAAGTATGGGTATTTATAAATTGGTTTCATAGTAGGGCTGAGTACATTGGATACTTTTTCTTCCATTCTTGAGATACTTTCCTAAGAAGAATATGTTCCAGCTCCATAAAAGAGGTAAAGGTCCTAAACATAAAAGAGGTAAAGGTCTTCATCTTTCTATAAGGCTGAATAATATTCCATGGTGTACAGATACCACAATTTATTAATCCATTCATGAGTCAGTGGGCACTTGGGCTTCTTCCATAACTTAGCAATTACGAATTGGGCTGCAGTGAACATTCTGGTGCAAATATCTTGGTTATAAAGTGATTTTTGGTCTTCTGGATATATACCTAGCAGAGGAATTGAAGAATCGAATGGCAGGTCTATTTTTAGATCCCTAAGTGATCTCCAAACATCTTTCCAAAAGGAATGTATTAGTTTGCATTCCCACCAGCAGTGCAGAGGTGTTCCCTTTTCTTCACATCCATGCTAACATCTATGGTTCTGGGATTTTGTGAAATAGGCTAATCTTACTGGAGTTAGATATCTCAAAGTGGTTTTGATTTGCATTTCTCTGATGATTAAGGGTGAGGAGCATTTTTTCGTGTGTCTGTAGGCCGTGCACCTGTCTTCTTCAGAGAAGTTTCAAGTCCATTGTCCACACTGAGGTGGTATTACTTGTTCTTTTCTTGCTAAAACATTTGAGTTTTCTGTGGATTCTGGTTATTAAACCTTTATCAGAGACATAACCTGCAAATATCTTCTCCTATTCTGAGGGCTGTCTGCTTGCTTTACTTACTGTGTTCTTGGCTGTGCAGAAGCTTTTTAGTTTGATCAGATCCCAGTAATGTATTTTTGGTGTTGCTTCACTTGCCCAGGGGGTCCTCCTAATAAGATATTCTCTCAGGCCGATTTCTTCAAGGTTTTCAGTGGTTCTTGGGAAAGGATGACGTCTGTTCGTCTGCTTGATGGTCATGTTACTGAAGATCAGTGAGGGCAGATTTGTCAAAGTGCTGGCGAGGTCTTTTGCTCATATCGAGGCTTAATCCAGTGGGCGGGTAACCACTGCTTTTCTTGCTGTTCTGTAAAGACATGAGAAAAACCTCGACCCCAATGTAACACATAACCAGGTTCCCATTCAGACATATCGGGTTTCTTATAGAAAATAGGTTGCCATTATTTGAGAAGGTGGTGAATGGGTAAGAGATGTCCAGTGACGTTCAGCAGCTGTGTTTCCGTCATTGTTGAGATTCAAAAAATTAAGAGTAAACAGAGCTCTAGTAAGACTATATCTAAGACTGTCATTCAAGGGGAGTGTATGCTTTTTGTTTAAATAACGTATCTTTTAATGTTTTGTGGTGTCGTTCAATAATGGCCTGGCCTTGAGAATTATAGGGAATACCATGAGAAAGACAGAAAGGTATTTAATTTTTGAGCAGAATAAGAAGGTGCATTGTCAGTTCTAATAGACTTACGAAGTCCCATGATATTAAAACATTCTAATAAATGTTGAATAACATGGTGAGCCCTTTCTCCAGGTAAGGCTGTTGCCCAAGAAAAACGAGAAAAACTATCTATAGAATGATGAACATATTTTTAATTTACCAAAGGATGGGACGATAGTCACATCCATTTGCCATATTTGGTTTGCTATTCCTACTCTTGGGTTAGTACCTTCATGAAAGGAGGGAACATGTATTTTGGAGCAAGAAGAACAACTAGAAAGAATTTGCTGTGACTGAGTTTTTGTAAGATGAAATTTTTCACAAAGCATCTTTGTGTTAGCACGTGTGTAGGAATGAAAAATAGATGCTTCTTGAACAGTACCAACTAGGGCTTGATCTATTTGTGAATTTAGAGAAGTCATAGGACCAGGTAGAATGTTGTGTGCTCTAATATGAGTAAGGTATATAGGATGAATATGGTGTCTAAGGAGTCTCTGGATGGATTGAAAAAGAGAAGAAATTTCATCAGTAGAAGTAATAGTTGTTGTTTCTAGGTGGTTAACAGCAAAGCATGTATATTGAGAGTACGTCACCACATTCATAGAACAATGAAAGTCTTGGAGTAGAATAAGAATAGCATACATTTCATTCTTTTGGACAGAATTATAAGGACTTTGAACAACTTTTGAATTACCATGTAATGGTAATTCAAAACCATACTGATGGTTATTACCATCAGTATATCTAGCCTTGCCATGCTTTTTGACATCTGTGTAAAAAGTGATAGTACCTGTAATTGGTGAGTCTTTGACAATAAGGAAGGATTCAGGAAGTAAGTTTTAGAAATTGAAATCTTTTATCATGAGGATATTCATTGGTAATTAAGTCTACATAAGATGCAAGAGCGATTTGCCAAGGCAAAGATAATTGAAAATTGAGTTGAATTTGCTTTTCTGTAAAAGGAACAATGATAGAACACGGGTCCTAACCTGTAAGTTGGCAAATTATGTTTCTACCTTTAGAAATTAACTCACAAATTTTTTCCAAATATTGTTGTAATTTTTGTGCAGTTTTATTAGGAAGGAATAGCCACTCTAAAAGGGTGTTCTTTTGATAAATAACTCCAGTTGGAGAGTGAGAAGTGGCTATAATTATCAGTCGAATTGGTAATCTAATGTCAACTCGATCTAATTATTTTGAGGCAAACTCTTTTTCAATTAGTTGCAGTTCCTTTTTTGCCTCTGGGGTAAGTGAATGAGGACTATTTAAGTCCAAAGGTCCTTCCAGGATTTTAAAAAGATTAGTTAAGGCGTAGGTTGTATTCCTAAAGTTGGATGTAACCAATTAATATTACCTAACAGTTTTTGGAAATCATTTAAGGTGGGTAAGGAATCTAACCTAAGATAAACATGTTGTGGGAGAATTTGCGTTTGAGTCAATTTGTATCCCAAATAATTATAGGGGAATGTAGTTTGAATTTTTTCTGGAGCAATTTGAAGACCATAAGATTTTAGGGTAAATACAGCTTATTTAAATATGTCTTGCAAAACAGCTAAACTTTGGTGTGCAAATAAAATATCCATATAATGAGTGATGTAGGCTGTAGGATATTTTTTCCTAATGTGCTGTAATGGCTGATCAACAAAATGTTGACACAAAGTAGGACTATTTAACATACCTTGTGGCAGAACTCTCCACTGAAAATGCTGATGGGGTGGGGTCTTTGTTGATTACAGGAAGACAAGGAAAAGGCAAAACATGGTCGGTCTTCAGGATGCAAGTATATACTGAAAAAATAATCTTTTAAGTCAATGACATATAAATACCAATTGGAAGGTATTATGGAGGGTAAAGGAAGTCCTGGTTGCAGGGGACCCATAGGAAAAATTGTTTCATTAACTTTGCAAAGATCAGTGAGCATTCTCCATTTGTCTGATTTCTTTTTTACAATGACGACAGGAGAATTCCAAGGGCTGGTAGAGGGCTCAGTATGTCCTTGCTCTAACTTTCCTGAATTAAAAATTGTAAGGCATCCAGTTTTTCTTTAGTTAATGGTCACTGCTCCACCCACACTGGATTATTGCTCTTCCAAGATAGCTTGACAGCATATTTGGGGGCAGTGGCCTCTATGCTAAATTTGACATTTGAAAGGAATTAGTATGAGGAGAAGGTATAGTTATTACAGTTTTCCATTGCTGAAGTAAATCTCGACCCCACAAGTTAAAGCATTATCAGCTATGTATGGTTGAATTTGAGCATTTTCATTTTCTGGTCCCAAACAAGGTAAAGGTAATGTACTTTGAACGACTGAATTTAAAGTTCCTATGCCTGTGAAAGTAACATCAACTATCTGTTAGGGCACTCCTTGGGCCACAGATTTAAAGCCATGCCTGAAACATCTGCACCAGTATCTAACAGGCCAGTAAAGGATTTATCCTTCAAAGTGAGTGTTAATCTATTCTTATCAATAGATGTTTGCCAAAAAATGCTGTTTGTACTGCCGAGACCACCAGTGCATTTTTTACCAGTACTTTGTAATTTAACGTGGGGCAGGAGTTGCAATGAAGCAATCTTTTGCACAGCTAAAAGTTGGTCGGTTTACCGAAATCATGATCTGTATTTCCCCTAAGAAGTCATAATCAATAACACTCGTGTGAACAAACACTCCCTAAGATGTTAAACTACTTTTTCCTAACAGTAACCCAATAGTATCTGGGGGAATAGGACCACATATTCCTGTTTTTAATTTCTTTACTCCCATGTTGGAAAGCAAAAGAATATTATCACATGCTGGTAAATCTAAAGTGGCACTACCTGGGGTGGCATGTAAAAAGGATTGAACAAGCTTAAGTTGCTGGTGAGTGGGTAGGTCTCCAGACCCGTATTCTTTGCCTACAGCCCCCTTGAGGGTACTCTGGGCTAGGAGGGATATTAGTAACTGATGGGGGAAAAGCCCTATAGTATCTTCAAAAGTAAAGTCCCCGGTCTTTTGCCCCTCTAATAAAGCCTTCATAATAGAAGTCACAGGTGGATCATCTACATAGGGAGGCACTGAGGGCACTGTTGAGTGATCTATGTTAACATTTTAAACTATGTGTTTATTTGGAGAGGGGGGTACATGCCACCCTGCTGAGGTTGGCATTTTCAGGCTGTCCTGGAGAGCCCCTGCTGCTTCCGTGACCCTACCATCCCTGGGACGAGGGGCGGCTTTGTAGACACTGCCACTTGCCGCAGTCCCTGGTCCTGGCTGGGGCGTGAAGAGGCAGCGCGTCCCCAAGCTCGGGGAAGGTGGGTGGGGAGGGGGTGGCACCGCACGGCATCACCCACCCTGTCCCCAGTTCCTGCTCTGCCTCCGCCACTGCTGCTGCCCCCCAGCCACTTCCTCCCTCCTGCTGGTGGGAGAGGGGAGGAGGGCTGATGGTCAGATGGACTGACCTGACTCAAGGCGCTCTTGGCACCGGGCGTGTGTCCACGCGCAGGCTGGGACAAACCCTTGTGTCGAGGGCTATGTGAGCATTTTTAACTGTGGGACTGTTCATCCAGTCTTCCCACTGTTTATTCTGAGCTGCCATAATAGACATTGGGGTATTTTCTTGCTTATTTATGTCTGTATCACATACTTCCTCCCCTGAGGAAGGGCCAGAAAAACCTTCATACGTTCCTGGTTCCCAATGCTCCTCAGGTCCAGGTTCCCACTGAATCTACTATTCTCCTCACTTTCAAATTCTGCTCCAACATACCCTTCTTCCTCAGTTTCTAATTCTTGTGAGCCCCAAACAGTAAGTTACCCATTATTTTCTCTAAATACCTTTGCTTATTATTTACCAAAGGCTCCACTTATTACAAATGGAGTTCCTTTGTTCCTAGTATGGCCAAAGGTCCTGCTTTCTCTGAGTGGAGTTTCCCTATGGGACTTCCTTTCACTGTCTACTGAGGGCTTCACTTACTTCCGAGTGTCTTTCAGTCCGTGTCCCTGGTGTCCTGTTGTATCCTGCAGTTTCCTGCTGACTACGCCAGATGTCGGGACACCTAAGGCCCTGGTTTAGGTCGCTGCAGGAAGGAACCAGGCATGACACCCATTAGAAGTATTGCGAGAGGCAGGCTAATCTTAATTGCAGGGTAGCCCCGAGCCCCCTCCGCAAGGGCTATTTATTAAGGTTATACACAACAGGTGTGGAGAGTTAAGGTCATTGACATACACAACAGGTGTGGAGAGTTAAGGTAATTGACATACACAACAGGTGTGGAGAGTTGAGGTAATTACATATGAGGGCTGCATGCCTAAGGATTGCCATGTGCTTTCATGTGTTCTTTCCCCACAACCCTCATGAAGTACTACTAAGCATCAGTGTTTAACACATGCTTACTAATGAGTGGCCCATCTTATCTCATTCTAGAACACTGAGTTACTTGGGGGAAGGCCGCCAAGTCACAAAACGTCTGTAGGCTTGCCAGGAGACTGTCTTATTCTCAGAATTTCCTTTTAATGTGATAAGAATCAGTAACTGTCCTTTACAAGCATGGTGTCCATTCCTCTACATTTTTTTTTTTTTTTTTTTTTTTAAGTGTCACTATGTTGCCCTGGCTGGCCACAAACTCCTGGGCTGAGGTAATAGTCCTCCCTCAGACTCCTGAGTTGTTGGGACTATATGCATGTGCCAAATTCCTATGATTTGTGCCAGATTTAAAAGGTGAAATTATGAATTAAAGGACTCAGAAATGATTTACTTTGATGTGCCTCCTAAGTGGCATATTAAAAAAAAAAAAGTAAACAAGAAAAGAAAGAAAGCTATGACACTTAGATTTTCAAGATTTCCTGCTAAAACTGTACAAAAAGGAAAATAAATGTATTTCCTACACTTCTGTAGGAAAGGCGAATGGCATTTGCAGGTGGCCTGGACTCATTGTGAATATGCAAAATTGTGCTTTTAGGAATAGACATCTCTGGACTTCTTCTTTTTTTTTTTTTTTTTTGAGACAGAGTCTTACTCTACCACCCCGGGTAGATAACATACAGCAATCTCAAACTCTTGGGCTCAAGTGATCCTCTTGCCTCAGCCTCCCGAGTAGCTGGGACTACAGGCACCTGTCACAATGTCTATCTGTTTTTTAGAGACAGGCTCTTGCTCCGACTGGTCTCACGCAACTCATGAGCTCAAGCAATACACCTGTCTCAGCCTCCCAAAGTGCTAGGATTACAGGCATGAGCCACGGCAGCCAGCCTGGACTTCTTAAATATATCAGATTGAAATGATCCTGAGTTAATTCAGCTAAACATTAAAAGAACAGGCTTTTTGACTTCAAAATGTTCCTCACGAGGAAATGATCTTCCTATACTGAAGCAAAGTGGCTGGTAATAGGCCAGGAAGTTTAAATTGTCTTGGTATTTACTTGAAGTCACAATTTAACATTAGAGGAGTTATGTGACTTTTATCTAAAGGTTTAACTTTTTTTAAGGTGAAAAGGAAGATGATATTGAGTATAGAAAATTATCCCTCCCTGGGCGGTGCCTGTGGCTCAAAGGAGTAGGGCCAGCCCCATATGCCAAGGTGGTGGGTTCAGGCCTGGCTCCAGTCAAAAACTGCAAAAAAAAAGAAAGAAAGAAAGAAAATTATCCCTCCCGTGACTACATAGATAGACATAACTCTTTCACCAAGCTGTAGCATTATTAGATGAGATAAAACAAAGTCCTACATGTGAACTTGTACATCCCTGGGAGGTGTCTCCTCAGGAGCCAATCATATAGCTAGTGAATAATCAGGGAGAACAGAATCATTCAGGCCTTGCAGTTACACTTCAAGAATGTTAAGTGTCAGCTTTACATCAAAGTGACAGCAGCGCTCGTGTTGGAGCAAATGTTGTGAATGTCTCTAATTTTGACTCCCCTTTCAGTTGGCCACACTGGAAAAGTAGGCTCCAGTAAGCTCATGCTTGAGTTTATCTGACATAGTTGAGAATGGGAGAAATAAGATTTATGTGTATTTCATTATGAATTACCATATGATACGAATACATTATTATCATTAAATAAAAAGTTTTTGTTCATGATAGAGTCCCTTTTGCTGAGCAGAAGGTATGCTGTTTACAATGCTTGTACTGTGAGTATGTAAATAATGTTAAATTTAAATACCTCATCTATCGACCAAACGGAGTAAATTGTCTGCAAAGTGCTGTGTTAACGAGTGCCACCTAGTGGATGTAATACTTATCGCATTCTAGCCACCAGTACAAATTCAATCGTGGCAGGCTCCAGGCGGCAAAGGGGCAAAACCCAAAAACAAACAGATAAAGGAAAAACCTAACCTCCACACTGATGACGTCTTCAGTTTGTCTTCTCTACACAATCTATCTGCCTTTGTTTACTTCTCAGTATCCTTAAATAGCAGTATAATTTGGTATTTAGAGTTTCCAAATGTTTGAGGGATGGGCTGAAAGGGGCTTACACTACTATCTAAGGACTGGAACTTGAGGGGGAGAGCATTCATTCTAAGCTTTTGTGGAACATGGGATAACCACACCAAGCTTAAAGCTCCTCTAGACTGGACTGATTTCACATACAAGTCTATCAAGCAGGTTTCTCTTTCTTCTTGCATGGGTAATATTTCTGTATAGGGCAACAGATACCTACAGTTTCTCCTTGGAACCTGCTCTTTCTTGGGTTCCCTGCTTGACCCTACTTGAGTCCTTGCTTTCTACAGGTTATAACTATACTGCATTTTAACCTCACCTCAGTCCCCATTTAGACAAAGTTCCAGAAATGAGAGATTCTTCATTTTATTTTATTTTTGTTTTTAGTTAAACAAACTGGCTATAAAGTGATTCTTTATTTATAATCTCTTAATTACTGCCATTGAATGGAGAATGGATGGCTGCACCTGTGGTTCAAGGAGTAGGGCATCAGCCCCACATACCAGAGGTGGCTGGTTCAAACCTGGCCCCAGCCAAAAAGAAAAAAGAGAGAGAGAGAGAATAGATAGATCTTCAATATTCTTGAGTGATGACCTAAGAGTTTGAAACTTTCTCATATGAATATAAACCAATTTGCATATTTTTGCAGTGAAATAAAAATAGGTATAAATGAAAGTTTATGTTCTTCATCTAGCCCCTCCTAAGAGTTCTGTGTATTTCAGGATCTACAGAAATTTTTGACTTAAGTAATGTGACCCACCCAATTTCCTAAGCCGGATACAGGGAAGATCTTTATTAATACTTGATATGCCATCCATGACCCTGAAGAAGATCCCTGAAATAAAAAACAGGAAGCAGCCCTGATGGAAACAAATAGTTTAAAAATTAACACTTGAGCTGACAAGCAAGATAAAACTGGTATTTCAACATAGGGAAAAACTTATCTAAGAATGGAGACAGGCAGGTGGAACCAGTATTGACAGTCAGATGGCACCAGTATTGACCACCCCCTGCCAGATGCAATTAAGATGTAAATAGAGATTAAGTAAGAATGTTACAAATAGAAGCTAAAAATAGATGTTACTTATAGGAGAGATAGGAAGTAAGAGTTTTGGGGACAGGTGCTGAGCTATTTCCACCACTCCTTTTCTGTTGAGCTTTGCCTTAACTTTGTAGAGCTTTTTTGTGTCTTTCAATAAACTCCGGGTGTCTTAATGTAGTGTGCGCCTTCTGCTATTTCATCCTGGTTGTGCCATCCACTTGGAAGAGAAGTTCCAGTTGGAGATGGGGCCAGGGTACTCCTTGGTGGGTCTGAAAGGGTGCCTCTCAAGAAGACAGGTGGTCAGTAGCCAAAATAGGTGGCAACCAAGGGTGTTGGCTGCACTTTTTCCTTGGAAAGGCGGTTGCTGCTGTTACAGGGAGCGGTCCCAGCCAGAGCCTTATCCTTGTCCACCCTGGTCTGTCTTAGTGCTTGTTGTTTGTTGGTGGTGCATCTTTCGATTCGTTGATCACCCAAGAACCTGGGGGTTAAAGTTCCAGTGTGCTTTCATGCTGGTGGCCCCTACGGGGAGCTTCTTTTGGGAATTATTTCCCTTTCTTCTGGACAGCCAAATGTTGGTGGATAAACAGTAAGATGAATGTCCTTTTTGGAGTTGACACAGGCTGTGTTGAGGATGAGCCACAGTGGTGGTGAAGAATCCAGGGTGGTCAACTAAAATGGGAGTGTAGTCGTGCAGGAATGACTACTCCAGGACTTATTTTCCCTAAGTCCTGACCCTTTTCATTGGACTTTTCCCCATGATTTAGTTCAGGAGTTCATTCTTGTGGGAGGTGAAATAAGGCCTAAGAGGCTGCTCCAAAGATTGGGAAGTTCATCTCATCGTCAGTGGAATTATTTTACTTATATGCTCCCTTACACATTAACATATTGGGTGGAGGGGCCGATGCCATCACCTTATCTGGCAAGTCAAGATGCTTTCTACACCTCCTTGCCAATCCCTTACGAGGAGGTGTGGCAATATACAGTGAGAATGTTAAACCATTTTTCCAAATGTGTCCATCCCCATCCCCGAAAAAATAGGTTTCTTTTTTCACTTATTGAATTTAGGTGTGCCAGGGTAGCTGATTGAATATACTAAGACAGGCCAGAATGTGTCCAGCTGGAGTCCCCAGGCTTTAATTTCTATGCCAGGGGAGTATCCCCAAAGGCAAGAGGCAGTGGATGCTATCAGTTCTCTGCAGAGTCTGAAATGCCCCCATGCTATTACAGTGATGTGTCACCTCTTTATTAACTATGTGTGTTTTAAAAGGGACTAGATCAGTGTCAAAAAGCTCGACATTAGATAGAGTGCAGGCATTTCTAGTGTACAAGAGGCCAACATACTTTTAGGGGTTGTGCCATCTGGATAGCCCCTTGGGAATATTATCCCAGAATTACACCAGCCTTTAGCAACTTGGTGTGCATGGGCCATTTTTGTCAGACAGAGCAACCGCCAACCCTTCTGTGGACAGAGCTGATATTGACTGCAGGGACATTGCTGGGGAGGTGATCCACGGTAGGGCAGTCCCTGCTGATGACCCACTGGGGGATGCCCTTGGGGAAAGTTGAGGTCTGGGGAGGCAACCAAGAAGCTGGCACTGGATTCATCCTTCCCCCCAGAGATAAGCAATAGTTCCTCAGTTCCAAAGGCCAACACTCCCACAGGCTGCACTGTGAAGCACTGGAAGTCATTTGATCCAGACAACCTAAAAAAAAAGCTCCTCTTCTTTTCCCCTTTCTAGACATGAACTCAGTACCCCTTGGAGAATGGAGAACATTGGCCAGCCCAGGGAAGTATCAATTATAACACCATTTTACAATTAAACCTTTGCTGTGAGAAGTTAGGAAAATGGGGAGAGATACCTAGTGGGGAGTTGTTCTTTGCTTTCAGGCTCAACTCACTCTTATGCCACACTGCAAGTTGGAGCCAGCAATTGCTGTCGTAAGTCCTGCCTCACAGCTTGACCCCCAGGCAGACCAGTCCAGAGCTCCGCTTTTTCAGGAGTCTGTTAGGCCTGCTCTCCGCTTACCCAGGACTGACTGTTAATGATCCTCGGTAAGAGCGAAGCTAATGACTGACTGTTAACTGTTAACAATATTGCACCAAGTAAAGGTTTATATCCTTCTTTCTGCCCTTTCCAAGTAGTCCCAGGGGAGTTTGGACCCACACGGTCCATGTCCCATTTTCTTTCATGGATTTAAAACAAATGAAGATAGATATAGGGGAATTGTTAAATGATCCCGATAAATATACAGGTTTTTCAACATTTGGGACAATTCTACAATTTAACATGGAAAGACCTTGTGCTAAATTTAGGAACAACCCTTAGGGTGGCTGCAAAGGCCGCTGGGCCACCTGAGCCTTTGGAGATGACAGGTTCGCAAGGCAAGTAAATGATAAAATGACCACTCGGGACAAATCCGGACACCCCCACAGGCACTCAGGCTGTGCTGGCTGATGAGCCGGCTGGGGAAGTTATGGACTCAGTTTTAGGTTCTGAATGAAAAGAAAAGGAAAACTGGAGGCGCGGGCACATGTTCTGTGGTGTGACAGCGGCTTGTGCTGGATTCGGCAAAAGACCATGAATTACTCCCAACTGCTGCCATAACTCAGGGGAGGGATGAAAACCTTTTCAGAAAGGCTGATGAGAGCACTGGAAATGTTCACTCCCTTATGGCCAGATTCAAAGGGAGGGGGAACTTACCTTGAAGGGTAAGCTAGTGACTCAGGCAGCCCAGATGTTAAAAGAAAGTATCCGAAGGCAGGTACTGGAGTCGGGGAGCCCCTGTTATAGCTGTTACAATTGGCCAACAGTATATTTTACAATCAAGACCAGGAGGAGAAAGAGGCAAGGAAGGAAAAGAGAAAGGCAGCAGTCCTGGTAATGGCTCTACAGAAGATGGGCAAGGGTGACAGTCACAAGAGCATAACCTGTATCTGCTGTGACAGGAGGGGCACCTCAAAAGGGAGTGACCTGAGAAAACAGCCGGAAGCTTCCCTGTCCTTGTCCGCTCTGTAAAGGGGGCCATGGTGATCATATTGTCCCCAGGCACAAAGGTCCCAGGGACACGAACCGAATTCCAAGGAGGCCCTGGAGCTGGTGCAACACCTGAACTGACGGGGGCCAGGAAAGTCATCCATCTCAGTCCCTCAATCACGCGGAGGACTCCCTGATATGGGTGCCACACTCTCGGTCCTTCTACAAGCCCCCAGCCCCTTAGATTCCAGAACAATTACTGTCCATGGAGTGTCAAGAAAACCCCTAACTGGGCATTTTACCCTTCCTTTGACTTGAGAATGGGACAGTGTATTATTTTTACACTTCTTTTTAGTAATGCCTGAAAACCAATCCCCTTTGCTAGGGAGAAATATTCTTGAAAAAAATGTGTGCCAAGATTTATTTACAACCTCCAGGAGAGAAAATAATTTTTGCCTTCTTGGTAGAGGAAACAATAAATCCTGATGTACGCGTGGAAAAAGGACAGGTAAGAAAGACCATAAGTGCCTTTCTGCCCACTCAATTGCGAGACACTCAGGCTTATCCTAACCAAAGGCAATATCCTTTAAGACCCAAGGCCAAAGAGAGTCTGCAACAAGGAACTTATTGCCTCAATGATCAGGGCATTCTAGTCCCTTGTGACAGCCCTTGTGATTACCCCAGTTCAGGAGTGAGGAAGCCTGATGGGACATGGAGATTAGGTCAGACTTAAGAGAAGTAAAGGCAGCCATAGTTCCACACCACCCGGTGGTACCCAACCATATACTCTATTGTCTAATATACCAGATGGCAGGAAATGGTTTTCAGTAATAGATTTAAAGGATATCCCTATAATCCCAGAGTCTCAATTGGTTTTTTTCTTTTGAGGACCCCAGAACTGGATCTTCCCAGTTGACCTGGACTGTACTCTCTCAGGTCTTTAGAGATAGTCCTCATTTATTTGGACAAGCTCCAGCTAAAGATTTATAAGACTTCAACCATCCCTTAGTTCAGGTTTTATAATATGTGGGTGATTTGTTAATTACCAGCAAGAAGAATGTGAAAAAAAAGACAGTAGCTTTGTTAAATCCTTTAACATTTGGGGGGTATAAGGTAACTGGAGCAAGGCTCAGTTATGTAAACAAGTTAAATATTTGAGACTTACTTAAATCCTGGAAAAGGGTCACTTGACCCAGATAGAATTATTCCTATTATAAAGTTTCCTCAACCAAAGTTTCTAAGATAGTTCAGAAGATTTCTGGGCAATACTGGCTTTTGTAGAATATAGATACCAAAATACAGCTTGATACCTAGGCCAATTTATACCTAAAATAATGGTAAAGAAATTATTTAGAACCCTGAAGCCGATAAAGCTTTGAGAGATGTGAAACAGGCCATGCTCCAGGCTCCTGCCCTTTCACTACCCATGTGACAATTCCGACTTCATGTCACTGAACAAAGTAGAGAAGTATTAGTCCAGGATTTTGGAAATGTTTCTTTACAACTCATAGCATATTTAAGTAAGGAATTAGATGCTGTGGCCAAAGGATGGCCACATTGCCATAGCCCCACTTACACCACAAGCTCTGAAGTTTTCACTGGGCAGAGATATTGGTATATATGCCTCCCATGATATTAAAGGATTATTAGGACTTCCCCACAGTTTATGGCTATCAGATAATCACCTTTTAAGATACCAGGCATTATTATTAGAAGGAGCAGTGAGGTAATGAAAAGTTTGCCCCACCCTAAATCCAGCTACTTCCCTCTCTGCCACAGGAAAGACACCAGAGCACAATTGTTTGGAAATTTTAGCTCAGGTGCATACAGCCAGACCAGACTTGAAAGATAATCCTCTTCCTAATGCTGACAGTGTTTTATTCATTGATGGTAGTTCCTTTGGCCATGAAGGGAAATGGAGAGAGGGCTATGTTGTAGTAATTTTATAAGAGGTTTTGGACAGCGGGCCTTACCCCCAGGAATGACCACTCAATTCACTGAATTAATAACCCTCACCAAAGCCCTGGAGTATGGTGAAGGAAAAAGAATAATCATTTATACTGACTCCAAGTATGCTTATTTAATCTTACATTCACAGGCTGCAATATGGCAAGAGACAAGTTATCTAGCTTCTAACAACACCCCAATCAAATATTGCTGTGAAATAGCAGTTTATCTCCCACTGGAAGTAGCTGTAGTTCATTGTAAAGGCCACCGAACAGAAGTCTTAGAGGCAGCTACAGGGAACTGCAAGACAGCGGCCACTGCTCGACATGTGGCACCTGAAGCTAGCCTTGCTCCTTCACTTTGGCATAACTCCTCAAGTGGAGAGGAACACTCTTATGGTAAACAAGAAAGGAGGAAGCTCTCAAGCGAGGTCACTCCCTAACAGATAAAGGATGGTGAGTTACAGAGGAAGGAAAAATACACCTTCCCCAACATTTTCTATGGAAAGTATTAAAAACTTTATATCAAATGTTTCATTTAGGTCCTAAAAAAATGACCAGTTAGCTAAATCTCTTTTTGCTAATAAACAGATAATTAAAACATTACTAAAACATATAACTAGAACATTACTAAGACATGTGAGATTTGTCAAAAGAATACTCCCTTCCATTATTCTCAGGTGTCCCCAACACACAGGCTAGATATGTATCCAGGAGAAGACTGGCAAACAGATTTTACTCATACGCCTGAAGTAAAACAATGGCATGTTCTCTTGGTATGAGTAGACACTTTTACAGGATGGATAGAAGCTTTTCCATGCAGATCAGAAAAAGCCCAACAAGTAATATGGGCCCCACTGTAAGAAATTGTTCCCTGGTTTGGTCTTCCAAAACATATTCAAAATGAAAATGGCCTTGCTTTTACGGCAGCAATTACTCAAGGAGTGTTCCAGACCTTGGGCATAAAATACCACTTACATTGCTCATGGTGACTCCATTCTTCAGGAAAAGTGGAAACATACAATGAACTTCTTAAACTATTATACATTTACAAAAATTGTCACAAGAGACTCATTTTTCTTGGCTTCAGCTATTGCCAATAGCTTTAATCTTATTAAGGAACACTCCCAGTAAATTCCACTTACGCCCATTTGAAAAGGTATATGGTGGACCTTTTTTACTCAGTGACTTTTGCCTACATACAGTAACTGCTATGGCAGTAAAAAAAATTACTTCCTGGGCTAAACTTCAGCAAAACCTTCAACAATTACTTGGAGCCTCTCAATCAGAGGTAGGTGAACAAGTTCCACATTTGTTTAATCCAGGTGATCAAGTATTAATTAAAACCCACTCTATTAACTCTCCCACACTAGGACCTTTGTAGGAAATCCCACATACAGTAATTCTTTCTATCCCTACAGCAGTTAAAGTAAATGGCTTAGAATCTTGGATTCATCATACCTGTGTGAAATCCTGGGGAGAAGAAGCTAGTGAGACACCAGTTTCCAAACCGGAGTATGATGCTGAGCCTGTGGGAAGGATTAAAATACTTTTTAAAGAACAATTCATAAACAATTCATGATTTTAATTGGATCCCTTGTCTTGTTACTATTTTCTTAATTGTTTTAGCAATATATATTAGTTTATTATTATCCTGTTATCTAAAGTTTACTGTATGGTACCATTTTTAAAAATGTTAATATTGTTAATTTGTTTTTGTCATGCAGTAATGACTTTTAATTTTACTAGCAATTCTTATTTTAATATTTCAAATGCTTATGCCACTGCATATCCACTGAATAATTGTTGGATGTGTTACTCTCAACAAGACATGGACGATCCCATGAAATTTATAGACATTCCCATGAATTCCAGGTAGGCAATCACCCAACATTTCTAATGCAGTAATATATCTTGATGAGTTAATGGCAGTTCCTGTAGTGTGGTGTTTTGAATCTATCATGACTGCTGTATTTACAAATTTAATTTCTGAATTTACTTATGCCCCAATACAAAACCGTAGTAAGAGTTGGTGCCACAATCATGAATGTATATCCAGTACAGCTAGTGCTAGGATAAGAGGGAAGGTTAAAGTGAATTATTTGCCCAACTGTCACTTGGATATAAATACTCATGACTTCCCTGCTTGGCTAAATAATCTTTAAGTCCAAACAAAACTTATCACCATTAAAGATAATTTATTTCTTCCTTTGAGAACAATGTTTATTGGCCAGTGGGAAAGAAAAATTGGTGCAACCCAATGTGTTAGCCCTCAGGAGGCAAGACAATGGGAGTTGGCTCTTCAATGGTAACCAATAATTCATTGCAAATCTTTAATGCGTCAGCTCCAAAAACAACTGGAATGCAGCTGGTCCATTCCAGAAAGTATAAGTCCTTTTTAATCGCTTTTAGAATAATCGTCCTAATTGGAGCATTGGTTGGATTAACAGCTGGAGAAGCAGTAACTGCCTCAATAGTTAAAAATGCTACTACTAATACTTTGAAAATGATAGTCAAGGATTCTGGACAAATTCTCAAAATGTTACAGAAATCATTAGATTCTTTGGCCTGACAAGTAATGGGCAATCATATTGCTCTGGACACTCTATTGACAGAACAAGGAGGAATTTGTGCGTTTTGCCCCTTTTGGGTCCCCTGTTTCCCCGCATTTCTTTTTAGTTTTTGGATAATATATTTTAAATTATCTTGTTAAATCTGTATCCTCCTGATTATAACAGGTGAGTTTACAGGTGGCAGTGGCTGTCAATTCTGTTTATTGTGGACCCCTTCACTGACACTCTCCCCATGGGCATTAAACACTCTAATGACAGTACAAGGCTATACTTCTCAGTAGGACGTATTCAGGACACCTATACTCCCTTGCCTAAGAGGACTTAGACTGTCCATTTTTCAGAGGAAGAAGTGAAGGAGATTTCTGAAATAAAAAGCAAGAAGCAGTCCTGAGGGAAACAAATAGTTTAAAAATTAACAGAACAAGATTCAGAACTGACAAGCAAGAGAAAACTGATAGTTCAACGTTGGGAAGAACTTATCTATGAATGGATACAGGCAGGTGGAACCAGATGGCGCCAGTATTGACCACCCCCTGCAAGAAGTAATTAAGATGTAAAGTAGAGATTAAGTAAGAATGTTACAATAGAAGCTAAAATTAGATGTAACTTATAGGAGAGATAAGAAGAGTTTGTGGGAGAGGTGCTGAGCCATTTCCGCCACTCCTCTACTATTGAGCTTTGTCCTAACTTTGTAGAGCTTTTTTGTGTCTTTCAATAAACTCTGAGTGTCTTAATGTAGTGTGCGCCTTCTTTTGTTTCATCCTGGTTGTCCTGTCCACTCAGAAGAGAAGTTCCAATTGAGAGACTCTGGCCAGAGTACCCTCCCCACCCCCGTGTGTCTTGAAGGGTATCTGCCTGGAAGGCAGATGGTCAAAGCAGGTAGGTAGGTGGTAGCCCAATAAGGTGGCAACCAAGGGTTTTCTCTATACTTTTTTTTTTCTTTTATAAGAGACAGTTATCACTGTTATAGGGAGTGGTCCTAGCCAGAGGCTTATTCTGGTCCACGCTTATCTATTTTAGTGTTTGTTGGTGGCACATCTTTCAATTCTTTAATCACCCAAGAACCAGAAGTTTAAAGTTCCACATGCTTTCCACCCAGTCATCTCCCAGTTTACAATGTGGGGGGATACTTACGTTTTTTATTCAGAAGCTTCTCTAGGACAGAAGACTTCTGATCACTTCCCAAAAAGTAAAGACATTGAAATAAAACATTTCAGGTACCCTTTCCATCTTTCATCTTTAGTGATTGACCTAGAAGGATTTAATCTAATTGGCCCTTCTTATCAGTAGGTATGTAAGGGCCCAAGGGGCACTTCCCTATTTCTCCCTCTTCTCTGGGACTTCTTGGGTATGAACAGACTGGGTCAACTTTGTGACTTCCATTTCCATGCAGCAAACATACCACAGTCTCTCTGCTAGGCCTTCGTTCTCCAGACTCAAGCTTCTCTTCATACCAAACCTAGGGTAAGGCAGAGCTTCACAAATGCTAAAGTATTATTTGGGGATGGAGATACAAATTCTCAACACATTCTCTGGGGTACACAAACAATACTTTGGCATTTAGCTAAGTACTTAGGTGCATATATTCAATTGGCCAAAATCCTGGAAGGGAAGACAATGCCCACCCTGTGAGGTAGGCGTTATTCTGTTCACCAATACCTGGTTTTCTAACTCTTGAGCCTGCTCTTCTTCTGCCATGGGAGAGTGTGTTGCTATGAAGATATTGTAATATCAAAGCAGTCTGTCATAGAAGACAGTTACTCTGGAGAATTGCCTAGATCCGCACCAGATTGTGAGCAAGATAGAAATTATTATGTTCCAAGATTTTGTGGTTGTTACTAACACATAATCTAGTGACTAAGAAACCTGATGGTGCTATATTACTTGAATCCATTCTTCTGATTTTTCTGGAATGTCTTTATGTCACTTTTTAAAGTTGCCATTTGTAATAAGGTTGATGTTGTGCTTTAACTTACTCTGAATGGTGTTAGTTTTATTTTGTGGTTGTCGTTACAGTGGAAAAATACAGCCCATGTTTGTTTGTTTATTTATTTATTTATTCTTTCAGAATATTATGGGGTGCATCTGCTTTCATTATATGAATTGATTGTGTAGTTTGAGTCAGTGGTGGTTCAGTTGTCTCTCTTGGCAGCTGTAAGGAGGGGAAAGGGAGAAAACGCATCTGAAAAGGTTTGAGCCCCACTGTCTATGGAATCCCTGGTGTGGTGAAGCCACCAAAAAAGGGAAAAAGCCATTTCTGTGAGCCCTGGCTCACTTGTCTCTTGGCAGCCATGGGTGAGCAGGGGAAGAGGAGGAAAAGAGTCTGAATGGAGGGCAGTGCCTGTGGCTCAAAGGAGTAGGGCACTGACCCCATATCCCGGAGGTGGCGGGTTCAAACCCAGCCCCTGCAAAAAAAAAAAAAAAAAAAAAAAAGAGTCTGAATGGAAGAAAAATTGTACTCTTATCATCTCTATCCCTCTCTCCAGAAGACAGCCCACCCAGAATGTGTAGGCTATGGGGGTCACACAGATTCCCTGGAACCCACCAAGCCCCTGTGACTCCTGTGGGCTAGGCTGGAGTAGGAAAATGTTTGTGTGGGAGCACGTAAGACAAAAAGTGAGGGGCTGAAGCCCCCTAGGGAGGACAAGAATGCATGGAGGGTGGAGAACCAATATGGCATCTGCTGTCTTGTCTGGGGTCTGTGGTGACAGGAAGTGACCGTAAGGGCACTAGCAGCTCCTTAGGAAGCTCTGAGTTTACTGGTGGCAGCAGCTTTGGGGCTTATGAAGGTAGAAGAGCTCTCCAGCATCTCAGAAGCCCAATGACTGACTACCAGAGATGTGGGGCAAGGAGAAATAAACTGCTCCACCTACCCTTCTCACCGGACTCTGCTGATGTCTCATTTCTCATGTTCTGCTCTATATTGTAGCAACCCAGACACTGAGCCGCAACGGAGGACTAGGGGTTCCTCCTTAAGTGGGAACCTTACCCAACTACCCAAGGTCTGGCAGACAAAGGGAGAGAAGGGTTGTGACAATCACACACACACACACACACACACACACACACACACACACACAATGTTCTGACCCGTGAGAGATGACACTGTACCAGCCTCTCTGAAGGCTAACGGGTGCCATATCAAGTCCAGGACTCAGGGCTATTTACTTAGGAAATTCGGGATGTGTTTTTTACAGGCAAAAAGTGAAAAGGTAACAGCTCCATGCTTCAGTTAAACAGGCAGTTCTTTGTTCAGGGAAGAAAGTTTCCAGACTGAAGGACAGGTGAGTACTAACCTACAAATCAAAGAATACTTTGGGGGAACTATAACAAAAAGAGGTTACAGCCTTCAAGTCAAAGTGCTTGTGCTGCTTGGTGTCTACAGGGGCAACTGTCAATTACTTTCTAGTTTTATTTATATTCTTATCTCTGAGCTATTGATCTCTAACTAGACATTTCCCAGACTGCTTTCTTATCTACTCTGCTTGACATTCTAACTCCCTCCCCTGTCCCCAGCACAGGTGTGCATTGCAATGGGGAAAGAGAAACTCCGGGCCATCGCCTGCTCAAGATTTCAGAGGGAAGTGCCAGTCTACCCTAACTTTCACCCACACTGTACATTCTTCTTGTGGAATCTCTGATAGGTTCTGGCACTATTCCCTTGGAATTACACCCAATATAAGTTTGTCTGTTTATTTTTACTTTTTCATCTGAAACTTTTCCTTCTTTCAAAGATGATCTGGTTGCTGATGTCTCTGCTCATTTGCTGATAGTCCATCTTTAGTCACAGTATTAACTTTATGTTAGGGCTTAATGTGTCAACAACTTTTGACTTTTGTGTCTGAGTATAAGGTTATGTTGCTGTGTGTTTCCTTTCGATCTTGGAAGTGATATTTTATTTTATTTTTTGCATTGGTTTATTCATGTGTTACTTCTGAAGAGACTTAGAATGTATATAATCAATCTAAATGCTATTAGTGACTGCCTTAAGTATTTCAAATACTTTTAAAATACTTTTTTGCTTTTTAAAGACAGGATCTTGCTCTGTCACCTAGGCACAAAGCACAGTCTTATCTCAGTGTAGCCTCAAACTCCTTGACTGAAGGAATCCTCTTGGCTCAGCCTTTGAAGTAGCAAGGGCTACCAATATCCCCCACTGCTCTACTATTTTTTAAATTTTTTGTAGAGATAGAGTCTTGCTAACTCTTGGCCTCAACTGATCCTCCTGCCTCAGCCCTCCAAAGTGCTAGGATTACAGGCATGCGCCATAACAGCTGGCCAGAATTTCAAAGACTTTTAACAAGTCCTTAAATTATTTATTTATTTATTTATTTATTTATTTATTTATTTATTTATTTATTTAGAAACAGAGTCTCATCATGTTGCCCTTGGTAGAGTACTGTGGCATCACAGCTCACAGCAATCTCAAACTCTTGGGCTTAAGCAATTCTCTTGCTTTAGCCTCCCAAGTAGCTGGGACTATAGGTGGCTGCCACAATGCCTGGCTATTTTTTAAATTGCAGTTGTCATTGTTGTTTAGCTGGCCTGGTCCGAGTTCAAACCCACCAGCCTCAGTGCATGTGACTGGCACCATAACCACTGTGCTACAGGTGCTGAGCCAAGGTCTTAAATTTTTCATAAAAATGATACATACTTATTTTAGACTTTTGAAATGATATAATAATACAAATAATTTTAAAAGGTCTCAAATGCCCTTCTAAGAAATGCTGTCATTAATACTTCACCATTACCCTCTGCATAAGCTTTGGTAGGAAGGTAATAAAAACAGAGCTGATATCTGCCAGCACACATGGACACCCATCCAACTGCTTTAAGCGAGTGTCTGCTCTGAGTTGTCAGTAAACTATGCCATATTGGATGCTAAATACTTTGAATATCATTACTGAACACCACCACCACCACCACCTATGATAACAGTTAGCATGCACTCAGAAATAATTAGGTGTTTAGTTGCTGTCTAACTCTTTCACATGCATTAACTTATATAATTCTTCCAAAAACTACGCAAGGTAGGCATTCCTTGTTTTCATTTATGGGTATGAAAACCAAAGGACAAAAAAAATGAGGTTAGAGCACAGGACTAACATATGACATCCATAAACATGTGGATATGCAGACACCTTTCTTGTGCCCTCTGCCAAGACTTGTAAAACCACAGATTAGTTTTACCCCTTTTGAACTTCGTATTTATAACATAATATAATATACCCTCTTTTGTGGTTATCTTTTGCTCAGCACAACATTCTCATGATATATCCAAGTATTGTGTCTTTACTTCCATTGGGTTATTACATTGCAGGCATATCCTGCTATGTGTTCTTTTGACTGCTAAACTGTTTTTCAAAGTGGTTGCAGTATTCCATTAGCAATGTATGGGGGTTCCTGGACAATACTTGTTACTATCTCTTTGATTATCCTTTGGGTGTCAGATTATTTCAATGCAGCTTTAATCTCCATTTTCCCAATGATTAAGGATGTTGAGCATCTGTTCATTTTGTCTTCTTTTGAGAAATGTCTATTCAGATCCTTAGCCTTTGTTTTATTAGTTGTTTGGTTTGTATTTATTTATTTATTTATTTGTTTATATTGCTATAGAGTTTTTTGAGTTCTTATATATTTGGGGCATGAACCCTTATCAGAGATATGTCTAGCAAATATTTCCTCCCATTCTGCAAGTTGACATTTTACTCTGTTGATTGTTTTCTTTGCTGGGCAGAAGATTTTTAGTTTGATGCAATTTGTTAATCTATTTTTGTTTTTGTTCCCAGTGCTTATGGTGTGATGTAAAAAAAAAAAAAAAAAAAATCATTGCAAAAACCAATGTGGACAAGCTTTTCTCCTATGTTTTTGGCTAGAAGTTTTATGACTTCAGGTCTTACATTTAGCATCCACTCATGGTTCACATTCTCAATAAAATAGGTATAGAAGAAACACCTCAAAACAATAGTTTTTCGTGATGTTGCTTTAAAAAATTTTTTATTCATATATAACATTTGTACATATTTTGGGGTATGTGTGATGTTTTGATACATGTATGCAATGTGCAATGATCAATTAGGGTAGTTGAGATAGCTATCAGCTTAAACATTTAATTTTTCTCTGTATTGAGAACATTCCAATTCTTCTCTCCTAGTTATTTTGAAGTATAAAATAAATTATTATTTACTATAGTCTTTCATAGGGTTTGGGTGTTTGGCCTCTCCAAATCTCATGTTGAAATTTCATCCCCAGTGTTGAATGTGGAGCCTGGTGGGAGGTGTTTTGATCATGGGGGTGATCCCTCATTAATGGCGTGGTGCCTATCCCCTGATAATGAATGAGTTCTTGTTTTATTAGTTTTCATGAGAGCCGGTGGTTTAACAGAGCCTGGCCCCACTTCCTCTCTCTTGCTTCTTCTATCACCGTGTCTTTTATGATGCAGTCATAATTTATACGATTTGGCAATGGATTGGGAAATATGTTAAAATCATTAGACTTGAGATAACATCAAACCCTGAACACTGATGTGGGCTGAGAAAGCAAGCAAGAATATTTAGCATTTAGTCAAGTACCTGAGACCTATGCTTGAAGCCATATTTAATGACTGAGAGGGTAAGAAAGAGGAAAGTTAACATCCTATTCTCATAATATAGAATAAAACCCAAACATTTGTGATTTTCTCTAGGTCATAGAACGGCTTTCTTCCTTTAAAGAAATATGCTAAATAGGGACTTTCCATAGGCAAAGCCAGTCACAGGGGTCCTCAAATTTTTTAAAGAGGGGGCCAGTTCACTGTCCCTCTGACTGTTGGAGGGCCGGACTATAGGTTTAAAAAAAAAAACTATGAACAAATTCCTACACACACTGCACATATCTTATTTCGAAGCAAAAAAAAAAAAACCAAAATGGGAACAAATACAATCCCACTGCCACAGTTTGAGGACCCCTGGCAGGGTAGTTCCCCTTTTTGCTGCTGTGTGCTATATTTTTACTACCTTTCTGAGGATATACCTCAGGGTCTGGTGGGGTGGAGGAAAACGTGCCCTTTTCCGTGTAGGTTCAACTCTTTCCCTGAAAGATAACTCACAAGACAGATTAATAAGAGAAACATTCATTTCCAAATGATTAATGTTTCACTAGTTCATAGGTGTCTGTTCCAGCTCAGCTGTGAGAGGAGCTCAGGTAAGATCATATTTGGTTGAGTGCTTTGTCATTGCATACTGCATGTGGCACTTGTCTGTCTAGAAGTTCCCATCCACATTCTCTTCTTTTATTTCTTTCTTTCTTTCTTTCTTTATTTATTTTATTTTATTATTATTTTTTTTTTATTATAGATAAAAATATGCACCATAGATGTGGCCCAACCCATTACCCTCCCTCCACCAAAACCTCCCCCCTCCCTTCCCCTTCCTTGGTCCTTTCCTCATAGTCTTGTGGTATAGTTCGGTTATAGCCTTCATGTGAAAGCTATAGTTTAGCTTCATAGTAGGGCTGAGTACATTGGATACTTTTTCTTCCATTCCTGGGATACTTTGCT